>JAPMOR010006900.1:0-18933 GCA_026543865.1 Argiope aurantia
CATTCCAGTGATTTATCTACGAAAAAAATTGGCAAAGATTACATTCTAATTACAATGGCGCGAGATTAATAACTCACAACTGCATTGGTTAATGAGTGTGCTGAAAAGCTTCAGGGAGATCATTGCAATTGGATTATATTGTATTACATACGGTAGAGTGGCAGTAGCCGGTAAGTAAAAGTATTTTGAAAAGGTAACTTTTCAAAAGTGTAAGGTTTTAGTTTAAAAAAAAGAACAGGTGGCTTTCTCAATTTTCCTCAATTACTTTATTGGATAGACGTGTTCGTTTGATTTTTACGGTTCTAATGGGGCGCCAAATGAATTCAATACTAGAGGGCTTAAACTTGTTAACACAATCCTGCCAATCTTATGACTGATTACCAATCGAAAACTACAAACCAGAAAATAACAAATACAAAATGCAATACCACCCCTACAATTGATACGCATGCACTTTCCTTCCTTTGTTACTTTTTTCCCCTATTTGCGTTTCAAACCGTGAACTGGCTCGTACCCCATGACTACGAAACAACTTTACAAAATCGTGAAGAAGAAAAAAAAAAAAAAAAACGAAAAGAAAGCGCAAGATAATAATAATAATAAGAGTCATGTCGCGGACCTTTTTACATTACATTTCACTCTAACCGTAACCTTTCTAAAGGCGGAGAAGAAAAAAAGAAAAAACTCTTTTGTACAATTCTCGCATGATTACAGGTGCATGGGTTTCGACGCCTCGAGATAAAAATCCGGTTTCGGTACAAAATCAGACAAATTATTCCAATAAAAGAACCAGACAGAGGGATGCTGGAGATGAATAGAGCTTTTTTCCCTCTGAAAGACGTCTTATGTCAGCAGAATGTGGAACATGCTCATAAATATGTAGCAGTTAGGGTTCCACTTCAGAAATCTAATCCTCCTATTCAACCAACCCCCTTTGCAAATATCTTTTTTCTTTGGCATGTATGATAGAAAAGGTTTAGAGGTGATGCAAGTTTTAAAAAGGCTTTCAAATGTAATTTTAAAGAACTTGTAAATATGATTGTCTAAAAGGACAGCTTGTTGTAAAAGACATAAGCGATCTTGGAAAAGAAAACATTTATCCTAGGAACATATTCAACTTTTTTTTTAATTTGATATATATGTTATGAAGAAAGTAAGAAATTTGACGTCTTTCTCTAAATAAATATTCATATTGCTCTATTAATTGTATCCTTTAATTGGAAATAAGGTTTAACTGCATCGAAATCTGAATTTTAAAAAAATTAACTTAATTTAAAATATATAATTTTTATTTCTAAGGACAATTAAAGATATTAAATTGGATTCCTGCAACACAAATTATATATTTTCATTCTTGTATAAATAGTATAGAGAAAGTATTGTTACAAACCTGTAATGCTGCTTCCCAATCACGGTTACTTCTATCACCAGAAAGACCGATTTACAATCATCTGTATTGGACACTGCTCGGGTGCCGAGTCGGTAATCCCAGAGCTTGGCGACGAATTTGGCGACTTTGGCAACAAAATAGATAGTGCTGTAAACCTTGTGAATTTTAGCGATCCATCCATTAGGAACTGAGATACGCCTGATTATCCCAGAATCTTCTCGGCCCGCCTCCTGGGAACTATAAAAGGTTGGCAGTCTCAAGCTGAAGGCAATGTTTGGAGTTCAACTCTGGTTAATAGTTAAACGAGCTCTCTCCCTGATTGCTTCGACCGGCTTATCGTCGTTGTGCTATTGCGTACTGCTGTTTGTGCTTGTGTGCGTCTCCTGCTGTGAATTTGTATGGGCATCAGTGACTTAATGTTAAATTAAGTCGTCGTTTGTTACAGAGGCCTGTTGACTCTGCGTCTCCACACAACAACTACACGAACCCCGTAACTTTACGGACTTGCAGGTGAAAATTCCTTAACAGTATTGCAGTCGTCAAAAAATTCGAACTCGAGATTTTGACGATTCTCCTCGTTTTAGACCTCCTAGAGTTCGAAAAACTCTTTTTTAGTAAATGTCCATCTGTCTGTGAGAAATATGACTCAAAAACTCTTTGAGCTAAATGGATGAAACGGATTGATATATAGTCTTTTTACCAAATTCGTAGATTTCTATCAAATGCTGAGCAAAATCCTTTCAGAGAAAGTCTGTCTGTCCGGCTGTTCGAATATGAGTGAGCATGATAATTACAAAACGAAGAGAGCTATATGGATAATAATTCTATACACATATTTAACGTCTACAGTGCAGACACCTATCAAATTTTGAGTAAAATCCAACAAAGGGGTGATCGTCTGTCGGTCTGTACGTCCAAAAATATTTAAGCGCGATAACTCAAAAACGGTATTATTTAAATACATTAAATTTGATATGGTATTTTGTGACTACAAATGTAACTTTGTGCCAAATTGTTGTTTCTGTCTGGTGGAAAAAACGAATCTAGAACATAAATTTGATTTTTGGTTACTATTAACCGCATGCCAGGGTTTAAAAACCTCATAACTCCTTCAAAACTCCAATGATGCATTCAGTAAAAATGCTAAATTGATGTCAAAGTTATTATTTTGTAACTGTTGTACATAAATTCTATGCAAGGCGTTCTCTGGATAATACCTCTATTAAAGAGTATTCGATAAAGTTTTGTGGGGAGCACTTCCACTGGTTACAAAGGTAATTTCTACTTTAAAATACAAGAAAGGATTATAGTCATCAATTAGTGAATTATAAATATCAGGATAATATTAACGCTTGATCAAATATAATTTATGACATTCATATCTACTTCATTACGTTCACTTGATTATGATATTTAGGAACACCAAGTAGCTGTTTATGTAATTATACAGAAGCCGTGAAGGTATGAGTCGTCAGGTGTCGCCCTCGTCATCTGACCAAAGTTCAAAATTACGAGGTCCATCCCAAAATGGTTCTAGTGTTGCTTTAAAACGGGACGTTAATATAACTAAACTAAACTAAGGGATGAGTCGTAATAAATAAAAAAGAAATAGATTTTCGTAAAATTAATGAAATAACGAAATTAATATAAAATAAATTTTTTTATATGTTGAGTAAGTTAAAAATGTGATGAAATGAGAATCTAAATCGACCATTTTATTAAAAGGGAGCTTTATATTGTGCCTTGCCTTGGGCAAATATATAACTCAGCATATGGCAGTTTGTCTCTAAACATATCTCCTGTAGCTTCAATAATCCAACAAGAGATATGCAGCTTAGTCCAACTCAACATATAAAATTGGTTAAAAAAAATCTGTCTCTAAATGACTCTAGTGTAACTTCAAATTGAATCGTCTTTCAACTCAACTTTTAACAATGGGGAAAGTTTACAAAATTCGTCGCTAAATAATCCTCATGTAGCTTCAAACTCAAGTGGTTATCAAAATAATGGAAACACCTGTGAATAAAAGTGACATTTTAGAATGTGCTTATTATTATTATATAATTCTAGCTACCAGTTTTTTAATATAAAAAGGATATATCATGGTAATATGAGGTAGCTTTAATGTATACGTCTTTAATTTTTGTCAAAAGCGTAAATTGTAGGAGCCCAACTAGTTGGAGCAGCTGAGGCTGAGATATCTAGATTTTAGATACGGTTAGAGGTACGGTGTCTAAAGTTATGATGGTATTCACACAGTGCTGCAAAGCAAAATCGTGGACGGAAGAAGAAACAGAATGAAAGAGACCGATTGGTATTGAAGAGGATTGTAATGCCTAAAATGAAAACGACTGTCAAAGTAACCGCAGAGCTCAATTCCCACTGTCGATAATTATAATTAGCAATAAGGTAGGTAGAAGGCACCTTCATAAACAGAGCATTTACGGCAGAACAGTAATTCTCATGCTACTTGTCACAGATGTTAATGCCAAACGTCATCTACAGTGATGTTATATTCATAAAACCTGGTCGACTGATTAGTGGAAGCTAGTTATATGATCAGAAGAATCACACCTTTCCCCACAATAGAGCGAAAATATGCATTTGGAGGACACCTGCACAAGTGTGGGATCGTAATTGTCTCTTTCTAACTGCCAGGCTTGGAATTGTATCTGTCATGGTAGGAGCAGCCGTGTCATGGTTTTCTGCTGGACCAATCATAACCATGAAAGGAAGGATCACTGAGGAAGAGCATAGAGAAGTTATAGCTGACCAGGTCCATCCTATGATGAAGACTTTTGTTACATGCACAAGGTGGAATTTTCCAGGATGATTATACTCCTGTTCATGTCCTTGTGTGGTTTGATAAACACGAGGACGAAGTGAAGCATCTATATATTGGACCTCACAATCCCTCAAACTCAATACAATAGAACTGTTATGGTCTATTTTAGAGTGCTCAATCCTGAATCGATATCTTCCATCAGCATCTCTCCCGAAACATTCAGAATATTTCCATGAAGAGTGGTACAGTGTTCCTCTAAACACTATTCAACACTTGTTTGATTAGATTTTCAGGTGAATCCGAACTCTATTACATACCAAAGGTCTTAATATTCTTGTATTCGTTTGTGTTGTTTTCATCAATTTGATAACCACCTGTATGTCAATGATGGAAAATAATAAAGTTGGTCATAAAATGGTTCTTATATAAATTCAAGATAAGGTGCTGTTCCAACTCAATATATGATAATGGGGAAAAAATATACCGTTCTAAAATAATTCTCATGTAGTTTCAAGATGAGATGTTGCTCCAATTCAATATTTGACAGTAGTTGAATATTACAAAGGTCATTTCTCCAATTTTGCATAATCAAAACAACTAATTAATCTTACTATTCAAAAGTTCTACGCGGCTGCTGCCATATGGGTTGGAAATTGGAATCTCTTTTACCTAAACTCTTCAATTACGTCATTGCTTTAGAAGAACATCGTATTCTGAATATTCTTGAGATTACAAATGTAATACTAAGTCAAATTTTTGTTTCAATCGATTGGAAAAAAGCCATTCAAAATGTATATTCTTTTTTCTTGTGATTGTATATTAAGTGCATGCCAGCGATTAATTGCCAAAGACCGCACTCTAAATTCAACAGAAACGCTAGATCCACACCAAAGATCGATATTTCGCAAGTATTGTTCCCCAATTCCATGCAGTTAATCCTGAAATACTGTTTTCTTTTTTTTTTCTACTATAAAACACAAAACCTCTGACGCTCGAGAAAATAAAAATAGAAATCGAAGCACTTCGGGAGTTAACAGTTTTTTCCAAAGATCCACAATTTTATGCGGGAACGAGAGATAGAATATTTTTACTAAAGAGAAAAATGTTGGTGAGACTAACTATAATAGGTGGTTGTGTTCATTTTCTGTGCTCGCACTGTTGTCTGAATTCCTATCTTTGTTGGATTAAATATACAAAATCAGTGTATCTGTCTTCATAAATTGAAAATCGCCGAATCATGTATTACAAGAAACCCGGCAAGAGAGGTCTCCAAAAACTTTCACACATATTCTCAAATAAAAATGAATTAATGCTTCAGTCGAGTTCTTTTCCAAACAATTTTAGCCAAATTTTGGCACAAAACTATAATTGCATCCACAAAATCACATACCGAATTTAATGTATTTAAGTCATTGCGTTTTTCATCTATGGCATGCACTTGCTTTTGAAAATGCAAGTCGATAGAATTCAACTCCCTGTTGAATTTGGCTCAAAATGTACTAATTTTCTACAATATAGATGTTAAATCTGTGTGCCGAATTTTATGTATCTAGTTCTCTTCATTATGTAGTTATAGTGTTACCTTATATTTGAATAGACGGACAGTCAGACTTCCTCTGAATAGATTTTGCCCAAAATTTGATTGAAATCTATAAATTAGTTGTAAAAAAACCACATCTCAAAATTTCATCCGTTTAGTTCAAAGTTTTTTTTTAATTACCTTTATCAAAAACAGATAAATAGGCAGACATTTGCCAAAAATGTGTTTTTTGAATTCAAGGAAGTTTAAAACATGGAGATTCGTCAAAATCTAGAGTTCAAATTTTGTAAAGATCACAGTACTTCCTTTATACTTCATTTACGAAAAAGTAAAAATGGGAAATATCAAGTAATAAATAAATTCTCACTGCTGAAAAGAAAAAAACAGTACAATAAATGAGATCTTGTCAATTCGATCTTTTTATTATAAGAAGGTTAAAAGTCTGACGTTGGGGCGCCATCTTGTCCAAAAATCAACCATTAAACGAAAAAGAGAAAATGGAACCAATCGTTAAGGCTTCCCGGTTTTTTAAAGTCTGGAAAGCTTAAAAAGAGAAGCTCATTTTTTCGGTCGATCCCCTTCTCACTTCCCTCGACACCCCTGGTAGACGATATAAAGCTGACATGACCGAACAAAAGGCATGTTATTTCAAAGCCGTAGCATCCAGATTTGCTCAGCTGTAGAAGATAAATTTTTTATTCCTTTTTTTCTTTCGTCCATTTTTGACGCTTTTCACTTCTTCTTTTTCCGTCCCCTCATTGTTGCTTTAAATGCTGTGATTATCGTTTTCTGCGCTGGCAACACACGCTCCAGTGATTCGTTGACAAATGGAACTCTGGGGATCATTGGAGATTTGGAAAGGGAGGGAGAGTCTGTTCTTTGAAGAAAATAAGGCATTATCGTTTCATGTGACATGTCTGCATCAACCTATGAATACAGTTAAATAAGAAAAGTCATGCATAGGACGAAAAAATTCGAAGCTTAGAGTTGTGTTTAATGTAAAGATTAGGAAACGTGCTTTTCCTACTAACACGAAACGTGTGATCATTTTTAAGCAGACGTAAGTTTCAAATTTATGTAAGTTACGAATAATAAAGATGAATGTGTGTATGTTGGCGATATACAGGCCAGTCCAGTTAAATCAGAGCTACCGAACGTTTCACATATTTTTTCTGGAGGAAGAGAATGTGCGATTTTATTGAATTTTTAATTAGAATTTTGAATAAGTAAAATTTTACTGAAATTTTGATCTTTTATCTCATTTTATCTTCTGAAACTATTAATATAAAAAATGATTTTACATCATATCAAAATTCAGAACATTATGTTTCATATTATAATTTTTTGCCGCAGAATTATTTTTTTAATTTTAATGAATTTCAAGTATATTTTATTGCAGAATAATTCGAAGTAAAATAAAAATTCGTCTCTACAGATACATTGATCATAACAAACAGAAACAGAACCTGGGGACATAAGTCATGAAGATTCCATGTTCTGTGATGAGCTGATTTTGTTGCAGTTGCTCGATTAATATTGGCATGGAGAGCACGAATATAAGAATAAGAATCCCACGCTTTAAAAAGAAAATTAAAACAGAAACCAAAGGAATAACAATAAACCCAGATCCGTTTGATATCAATTTCGCAACTTCAAATTTCGTCAGCCTCATATCTCAAAGATTTGTTTTCTCACATCAAGAAAAATCAAGCATAAGACTTCTGGAAAAAAAAAATTAAAAAACCAGAAAAAGAAAAAAAAAATCTCGCCACTTTGTTTCACTTTTTTGACATCTCATTCCCACAAAACAACATAAACACGCCGGCCAGAAAAGAGCAACGGCTGTTTCACGTCAGCGGCACTCGAGCACTGCCGCACACTTCTCGTCGTGAATCAGCTACTTCAACTTCAGCACGATAACATCGCCGTCCAGAGGGAAGACTAATAGTGCTTCATTATCTCGATTCCCGCAATTCGTGAAGTGTAGGCACTCGTGCTGGGGAGGAGGTTGAGGGTTAATTGAGATGATCGTTTGGTGGGCAGCCGATCTTTATTACTACCTGTTGCCTCCCTGTAATTGCGCGTCGTTGCTGTTAAATGTTTGTTGTCGACGGGTTTTATGTCTATCAGCACTTCCTGAATGCCATAGTGGGCGAAGAGCAACGCTGACCTCCGATAAATAACAATAAAAATAAAATTGATGATATTGCTTTGTCTGCTTGCAAGGAATTGTTTAGACCTCGATTCTGAAGACCGATGTGACGTAAATACAGAAAAATCTACACAAACGCAGAAATTTTCATCTATATTATACATGCTGGAATGTTAAGATTTTATGGTATTTCGAAATTATAAGTTAAAATTTGAAAACTATTAAAAAATTAGATTTTTTTCACTGAAAAGTAGTAGCTTGATAAATTTCTAACCCAAAACTCTATCGATTATACTCTAATACAGATGTTATCCCAGAGAACGCCTTGCATGGTATTGGCGTACAATGGTTACGAATTATAAACCGTTGGCTTGAATTTAGCATTTTTTACCAAATTTATCGTATGAACCTTGGCGAGGGGGTTGGTGATTAATTCTTGGCATGCGTTTAATAGTATCCGAAAATCTAATTTGGGTTTCAGACATCTTTTTCACAACTGACAGAAACAAAAATTTGACACAAAAACACTTGTATACTGCATACCAAATTTGATATATTTAAGTCATTGCATCGTTGAATTATCGCGTTTACATGTCTCTGAAAGTATAGACCGACAGACGGTCAATCCCTTGTTGAATTTGCCTCAAAGTGTATCTAGATTATAGATATCAATTCTGTGCATGAAATTTTATTTATTTAGCTCTCTTCGCTTTGTAGTTGTTGAGTTAACATATATTCGGACAGACGGACTTTTTTTGAGCGAATTTTTCTCGAAATTTGACATAAAGAAATTTTATCCGTCCAGATCAAAATGTTTTGGAGTTATCTTTTTCAAAAGCAGACAGACAAACAGACTGACGGACATTTTCCAAAAATGTATTTTTTGAACTCAGAGAAGTATTAAACGGGAAGTTCCGTCAAAATTTCGATTACTATTTTTTGATGATTACTATGCATTCTCTTTATTACGTGTACGGAAAAATAAAAGCACTGAAGTTGTAATTGTTATTAATCGCTTTTCTATCCTTTTATTAGTTCATCTGAGGATTTATAAGGTGGTAGAGCCAATGCTGTACTACTACAACTGCTTCAAGAAGGGCGCTCATCTAATTTTGTTTTTAAAAATAAAGTTTTTTCACTGGCATTTAACTTATAATATCATTTTGAAAGTAATGATTTACGCAAAATATTTGCCCTGAAGTATCAGAAAAAAATACTGGATCTCAGAATAAAAGAAACATGTGAAACTGGGAAGACGAAATAGGATGATTTTTTTCAGTGTATGCACATGTGTGTGCCAGTTGGAAGATGTACATTCATGAGACAAATACACACGACACACACATGTGCATACACTGAAAAAATACTGGATCTCAGAATAAAAGAAACATGTGAAACTGGGAAGACAAAATAGGAGGATTTTTTTCAGTGTATGCACATGTGTGTGCCAGTTGGAAGATGTACATTCATGAGACAAATACACACGACACACACATGTGCATACACTGAAAAAAATACTGGATCTCAGAATAAAAGAAACATGTGAAACTGGGAAGACAAAATAGGAGGATTTTTTCAGTGTATGAACATGTGTGTGTCGTGTGTATTTGTCTCATGAATGCACATCTTCGTACTTGCTTGACTTAAAATAACTAGGCTGGTCAGCAATGTTTTGAATTTAATATGCTTGCTCTAATTCTGTAATTTTGTTTGCAGTTGAATTTATTCTTGTCTTTTTTCCTGTTTCAGATCTAAAAGGTGATGAGTTACTCCGAAAATTTAACTTACCAATGGACACTTTTATGTTTTTTGGGTCTTTTCAATGAATACGTAAGTTTACTCTGAATATTTTATAATTTCCGAATTTAATTTTAACGACGAAATATGAGAATATTTCAAGCAGTAAGAAGATAGTCATATTGATCTTTTTGAATGCCCATGGAGTTATCTATTTGAGTCTGAATTCATCAAAATAAATCATCTATTCGTCACACAAAAAAAACGGTTCAATTAAAAAAGGGAATACAGCTATCGACAGGGCAATTAGAACAGCCTTCAGCAACAACAGACAGTACACAAAGCTCTTTTATATGGCGATAGGTTTCTGTTTAGTTTCCAAAATTCACGGTTTTTGCTTAGTTCTTGTACAAGCAAATCAACTGAGATCATTTACCAATTATCAGAGAAAAAACTTCTCAGTCTGAGTGAGAGCTACAACAGATTAATTTCGTTTGTAGAGAAAGTTTCTGCTGTTTTAAAAGATTCAAAATTTGTCCCAGCTGGTATGCCAACGGGAATAAATAATTAATATAAATAATTCAGTAATTATATGAATCATATAAATACTGAAAGAACAAATTTTAACTGGAATTTGGGATTCTCTGTAAATTATATAACAAAAGATCGGGTGAAATACGTTACGCTTTTATGAAATGCATTACTCTGCGTTTATGTTAAAATACTACATAAATAATTTTGGCATCATTATTTTCATAATGTATCTATTTTTAACGTGTTGTTGTAGTACCTTTAAAAAACAAATTACATTTTAAACAAAAAATTTACTTTTCTCACACATAGATGGCAGCATGATAAATATATAATTAACACCAAAATTGTTGTTATTAATTTCATTTCAATCCTTTTATTTTAAGCAGAATATTGGTATGATATGATAGATTGGTATGACAGAAAATTGGTATGATTGGTACCATGTAGCAGCAAGTAGAAGGGCGTCATCTAATATTGTATCTAAAAAAAGGTTTTCTTTTGTAATTTAGCATGAACTTTTACATTTTTTTTAGATGCTGGTGTGGTCACGAGACGCTGGTGAAAATTACTCTTTGAGAAGTCAGTACATTTCGCGAATCTGGTCCGATTGGACCCCTTGGTCAGCCTGCAGCAGGACATGCGGAGGAGGTGTTAGGCAACGCAACAGATCTTGTAACGCAAGGTGGGTGTATTTTTTAATGAAATAGTTTTCATATTAGATTACAAATTATATATCAGACGGTATGTTTAGAGTATTGGTAATTAAAATTAAAAATTATTTATCTCTTGCATAATCTGATCTTCTCTAATTATGAAATGGTACGGTTACGGGCAAACGTTCGTTTGATAATATGTTATTTATCTAAATATGTGAGAAGATTCAACTTCTCTATGATATATATGATTTTTCTTCTGTTTATTTCTTGAGATGGTTATTTGTTCAATGAAAATTTCATAACAATAGACAACATAAAAATTTATATATAAAATCTATACTTATAATAAAGTTCAATCTCTGTGTGTGTTGGCGCTCTACAGGCCAGTTTGACCTACAGCTATCAAATTTGGTACATGTATACTTTGGAGGTCGGGAATGTGTACCTGGGGTCCCTTTTTTTGAATTTTTAATAAGAATTTTAATTATTAATTAAAAACGAACTTTCCCACCAAAAAATCTTCATTTTCCCTACCGCCAAATGAGTAAGGCTTCAGTTTTTTCCCCACGCTAATAAGGTTAGGCTTAACATTTTTTGGCCGATTATTTCAGACGATTCTGTTTATTTTTTTAATGTTTGATGCATTGAAAATTAAACATTGTTAATCAATCGATCTTTTAAATTCATTCTGAAGTACTTTTGAATTAAAATAAAACAGAATAAAGGGAATTAAAAATTTCTAATCTGCATAATGTTACCCCAACTGGCGTAGAAAAATTTCTGCATTTGCGTTACCATAACTGATGTTGAAAATTAACACGCATGCACATTGTATTCTGATTGTTGACAACTATTTTCAACGGATGCGGACTTGATTAAAATTATATTTTGGTTAGTTGTATATTTTTGTAATTAAATTGTATTTATATTAGTTATATATTTTTTGTATACGCTTATAGTTTTAAGCACATCGTTTTTTAAGTAGATTTTTTTAACCTATTTTCGGCCGATTGTTTTAAACGATTCGTTTTATTTTCTTAGTGTTTGATGCATTTAAAATTAAACATTGTTAATTAATCGATCTGCTCATGTTGAATCTGAGAAACATTTATTGACAAATTCTTGAAATATTGCATAAATTAAAAAAAGATATTCTTTAGTGCCCATAAGGATTAAATGCTCAGTGACTCTGTTTTCAGTAATCATATTATTAAAAAAATGCTTTGTTCCAATAAAAAATATTATTATATCAATTGCAGATTAATCATTTCCACTTTAATTTAAAGCATAAATTCTACGGGAGCTAACAGAAAATTAGAGAGATACATATTACGTTATGACTGAAGGCCTTTATAATATTATGATTGAATTATATGACTATCAAAATGTGAAGTTTTAAAATATTTTGATGAAGAAGCTATTAAAGTAGGAATTACATAAAATATTTAATTATTAAAATTTTAACGAGCATTAAGATCGGCGAACCAGCTGGTCGCCAAAGGCGGCTAGTAATAAATAAAGCCAATGAATCGGTCACCTAGTTCCAAGCATAGGTCCGAAGTAGCCATTTTTTATTTCATATGAAAGCTTATGGCCTTTACATATGTCTTCAAGAGACGTTTATTCTTTTTCACTTTCCAATTTTGAAAGAAATAAAAAAAATTTAACCATAAAATTTCATAATTAATTCGTTTTTCTAGATTTCGATCATTTTTCCCTGTCTAATTTAACTTTTCTCTTGTGTTTTAAAGCAATTCATTCGCAATGTCCGCTTAATTTATAGTGTAGCGTACATACTCAATGCTGAATATTTGTTTATGCAAAATTTCTTTTTTTTTAAATAAATAATACTTTAACCGTCGGAAAAATATAGTTGTAAATAATCATCTTGTTATTTATTAAATTATTAAGAACTAATTAAAGAAAATGCAAAATATTATTGATGTAAATTAAAATAATCCACGATAGTACTCATGCAGATAATACGTAATAAATCTGACAAAATACAGCAAAAAAAGACTGTCATATGAAAAGAATATAGTCATATTATCTGAGCTGATTATTTTTTATTAGCGAATTATTTTTTTAATTGGTTAATAGCAGTTTTTCTATTTTTTATATTAATTTTGTATTAGGAAGATTGATAGTCTTACAAATCTCTCATTATAGAATGGTTGGATACAGAACTTCAGATAATGCGTGTTTAGGAGATACTGTAGAATATGAGCTGTGTTCGAGACATGTAAGTGATATTTTACAATAATAATTTTTTTCATGTCTAATTGTATTTGAGCTATGATTCTTACATAAATTTGATTAAATGCGGTAATGGTGTTATTATATTAATTAAAACATTACAACACGCTAAAATCAAATTCCACTAGATTATTGGGTGTATAAATTTGGCTCTGTCTTTTTTGTTAAAAAAAAAAGGCGTTTGTTTGTTGCAACAATTAACGATCGACCCATTTAAAACATTTCTCCTCAAAAACTGAGTATGTGTCTATCTTTCAAATAATAAACAAATTCACCAAATTAAAAAAGATGTTGTTTAGATGTCATCCAGTTATCAAATTATTTTTTATATCTGCATACGAATGGAACTTCTCCCCAGAAAGACACTCTACATGGTGAGAGACAAGTAGTAGTCTGATGGAGCAACATCTGGTGAAAACAGTATATAGGGCAACATATCCCAGCTAAGTGATTCTGAAGATTGTTGTGCTGATATTCTGATAGAAACACATGGACGAGCATTTTCTTGTTAAAAAAACAATCTTTTTATGCCTTTCGCCATATTCCTTCAATGTTTCATTTAAAATGATCAAGTATTGCTTGTATCCTTCACCATCGATGATTTCATCAAGTAATCCTACCAAATCTGCATCTTGAATATTTTAATGGCTTACAATGCTCTTTGTTTTGTATATTGAAGTCATCATTTTGAAATAGTAGAAACCACACTTCGCAAGCCGTATTCGATGGAGCATGTTCACCATAAATATCTAACAGCTACTGGTGTATTTCTGCTGCAGTTTTTTTACAGTTGCAATGAAATAATGTAGCAAAACTTCCGGAAATATTTGTTTGACATAAAATCCCCCATGTTATCTACACTACAAAAATATACTTTTTAAATATTAACCAGAAACAGACACTCATTTTTAAAGGCTTCTGTCAGACAATTTCAAATAAAATATTCCCAGTTTGCAAGCAAACATTACTACTAATGCCATCTATTAAAAATGGGCAGAGTCATATTTATACACGCAATAACTTCTTGTAGCAATTTAAGTCAGATCATAGCAGAAATGCATACTACTATTTTGATAAAAACCAGTTTTCTCATATCCTTCCTAGTAAAAGTTTTATTCTGTACATAAAGCATAAAAACTGTGAACAACGATCGCGGTGAATGCTGTGGCGGATTGAAATGCGCAAGGATAGAACCTGGGACCTTGTGGTTCGCAGCTAAGTCAGTCTTTCCGCCTGTCTTAATATAAGTTGAATATAATATAACCGCAATATAACTAACTAAAAAGCAAACAGAGCAAGATGGATAAGATACACAGATTTAACATCTATAGTGTGGACACTAGGGATTGCAATACCGGACTAAAAGTTCAATACCGGTGTTTTTTAGATTTTAATACCGGGATACCGGTAGCCGAAGTTTTAGAAAAAGAAAGAAAACACAGGTTTTATTTGCCAGTTTTATTAGAGAGTGTAAATATCACAAAAAATAATTCGTAACTTTTAAATTACAACAGTATATAAAGAATCGCAAAAAATGTAAAGAAACATCTTATTTATTTAAATCACAAAAAAAAAGTGTAAATATCACTATTAAGTCTGTGGTACTACTACAAATTTTTGAAATGTGATCTTAAAAAAACAATGATATATAATTCATTAAGCCTGAAACATAATTTTGTGCAAAAATTATCAGCTTCGAAAACACTCTTTCGGTATCTACGCTAGTTGGTGATACTGTTAGCAATGCGCGACATACTTTTTCCAAGTATTTACCTCTAAATCCCTCATCTTCAAATAAATAGATTTCTAGTCGGACGGTTTTGGATATAGCTGATTTCTGTATTGTATTTTGGTTCGTTGAAATTTTTTTGTTTATCGCTAATTCTAATTTTTGTTCAAGAGACAATTCTTTTTCACTATCGACATTTGTATCATCATAATCTTAGATAACTGAACCGAATTCGTCTAAATGTGAATAGATTTGTGGGTAAAACATTTTAAGAAAATTTGCTATAAACTTGATCAGGTTTGAATGGGTTAGTCTCTCTTCTTCTTTTTATTTTTTAAAGTTATTATAATTATGTAAATGCCGTAAGACATTTTTTTACATAGTATTATTAAATATTGTGATCAAGAAGCAGAAAACGGGGAATTAAAATATTCTTGAAAAAAATTAATAACATATAAAAAAGAAGCATTTGAATATAAAAAAGATAATTAGTATTTTGTAAAAAAGTAATTACCAAATTTTAAGAACAGAAATTTTTTATTTATTCTTCATAATTTAATGTTTATATCCTTTATATTAAATAAAAATTGCTCAGAAATATTTTTCTGTGCATTAGTATACCTTTTCCCTTCTGTATTACTAATTATCTGTAATGTTTGCGTCTCATAAAACCGCGAGTCTTCATTGTTAAATGTAAACATCGCCTCCTTTCATCTTTCCTCTCACCCCTATTTTGTTGAATTAAACCCATCCTAACGCATGCGCAAAAGAGCGGAAGGTTTTACAATCCGTTGTCGAACAGTATTTTATCACTTCCCTTGATCGTACGATGCAACTTTGTACTGACAGTCTAATTAATTTCGCCCTTTAGAGAGACATAACAACGAAAACGTACACTATTTTGCTATGTTGGCGATCCCTGAACATATAGTGGAAACAATTTTAAAAATTCCTAGTAAATACCGTAAAAAACGGTATTTAAACTTGTAAATTCCGGTATTACAAAACTGTATAAATGGCTCAAAATACCGGTATTCGGTAAACCGGTATTGCAATCCCTAGTGGAAGAAATTTGAACTAAATTTTGAACCAAAACCAGTACTGGAAAGTACTGGTCAAGTACAAACCGACAAACTTGAACGTTTGTCGGTTTGTACTTTCAGACACATATAAACTCCATAGTTTTAAAAAAAAAAACGCAGTGATTAAAATATAACAAAATAAAAATAAGATTTTGTGACTACAAATGCAGTTTTGTGTCAAATTTTTGTTTCAATCGGTTGAGAAAAACGTGTCTAAAACACAAATTTGAGTTTAGGATACTTTTAACCATATACCAGGAATAACGCCAAATAACTCGCCAAAGATGACACGATAGATTAAGGAAAAATGCTAGATTCAAACCAAATGTCAATATTTCGTAACTATCATACTCCAGTGCCATGCCAGGCGTTCTCTGGCATGTCAAGTTTATTAAAGAGTTTGCCAGAAAGTTTTTGGGAGACTATTCCCGAAATTTTAAATCACTATTTCGATGTAACGTCTGCAAACAAGATCAGTTTTTTTACTTTCTGCTGAGAAAGTATTGTAATCGTCAAAAAATTGAAACAAGACATCTCCACGTTTTAAACTTCCCTCAGTTAGAAAAACACATTTATGGAAAATGTCCGTCTGTCTGTGACAAAGATAACTCAAAAACGCTTCGAGCTAGCTAGATTGATGAAATCTTGTATATGGTCTTAAAACTGAAGTGGCATATTTCTGTCAAATTTTGAGTAAAATCTGTTCAGAAAAAGTCCATCTGTCCGGTTGTTTGAATGTAAATTACCATAATAATTACGAAACAAAGAGAGTTTGATAGATAAAAAATTTGATACACTGATTTAACATCTATAATGTATACACCTGTCGAATATTGAGACAAATTCAATTATGGGTTGACCGTCTGTAGGTCTGTACTTTCAGAAAATTATAAACGCGATAGATCGAAAATGCATAATTAAAATAGATCAAATTTGATATCGGATTCTTTGACTACAAAAAATTTTTGCTTCAATCAATTGAGAAAAACATGTCTAAAACGCAAACTTGATTTTTGAATACTATTAGAACATGCCAGGGATTAATAGCCAAATAATACGCCAAGGATGACACCAAAGTTTCAGTAAAAATGCTAAACTCACGTCAAAAGTTAATATTTATTAACCCGTTGAACGCCAATGCAATGTAAGGCGTTTTCTGACGTGACAAGTTCATTAGAGAGTATGCAAAAAAGTTCTGGAGGACCTCTCCCGCTGTTTGTTTTTTTAACTGAAGCGAATTATTATGCATATGATACCCGACAGCAGCACAGTATAATTCAAATATGCAATTGTAAATGATAAATGCATTAATTGCACAACTTGAAAATCGTAGAATACATAAAATTTAGTTATTTTCCAACCCGCAGGATAAGCAGTTGGGGAATTGAGGAGTAGAACTTCGATTACATTTTATCAGAAATTTCATATTTATAAATTTCAAACTCTTTTTTTTTGTTGTTGTTGTTCTAGGCTTGCTCGCCGTCCGAGAAAGAATTCCTGGATGACCAGTGCTCGCGGCGAAATGGTCAAACAATAGCTGGTAAAAGAATCGATGAATGGATACCAAATCGATATGGTAAACGACCGTTTTATTTCAATACTAACTTTCTTTTACAGAATCAACGATTGCTGCCGAAACTATAGATTTTTTAAAGCTATCATTTAAAAACAGTGACAAAGAATATATTAAACTGGGACATTCACAATTTAAAAATGGAACTGCTAGGCGTTTTATTCTTTCTACTCTTTTACAATCGAATAAATTAAAATTTGTTACCCCTAAAGCTACTGAGTCATAATTAGATGAATAGTAAATAGATATTTAAATATTGTACTAGATATTTAGGTGAATAGCAAAAAAAAATTTATCCTTTGGAACAAATTGAGACATTTTAATTAAGTAATTAAATACAAAAAATATATTGTCGCATTCAAACACTCTTTGTTGGAGGGGATTCCTTAATCTCTTTTCAATAATTTCTGGATCGTTACTGCTTGTTAGTCCCTCGGCCAATTCTTCAAGAGGAGTTTGAAGGGGAATATCAAATACGAAGAATCTGTGAATTACTTTTTCCCAAATGACATCGGTCGAAACGGGAGTTTCAACGATTTTATCCAACCTTAAGATTTGATCAGCGTACACAGAGTCCGGTTTCGAGAAATTTTATTTCCTTGTCGTGTGAATTTAATATTTGAATTTTTACTGTACCACTTGATGAGTTGTTTAATAAAGGCTTGTACAAGAAATGGGTTTGTAGGAGGGATTTTAGATGTTAATCTCGGTTGTACACAGTTATGTTAATTTCTTCATATTACCTTTGGTCAATTCAAATAATGAGTTCGTTAGTAGATTTTTCACTCTTTAAAATTTTTTATTAGAAATAAGGTGTGTTTTGATGCAAGTCGAACCTTGCATTATTCAGGTAATGTTTTCCAAAGAAGAATACGAAGCAATGAAAGCCGAGTGATTCAGCTTAAAAGAGTGCAAATTTTGCTGCTTTTAAATAAAAAAGATACAAGAAATTAAGGAAGATAAGCTTACCATCTTCTAGAAAATAAGGCAAAAAAAACCTGAGAAAAACAAACAAACTGGGAAACCAAACTTTCAGATATCACATCATACAATATCTAAAATATCCAAATTTCATTTTTCTATTTTATAACTTTTATGTAAATAATCTGACATGTGGGGCTCCAACACGCACATATATGCAGATACACACTTATATTTTGTTTTATTAGCAGAGTTTTGTTTATTTATAATTGTTATTTTGTTTATTTATAAACAATTCAATTGATTCTTGGTTTGAAAAATAATTACTTTTTTGCTTCAAGGGAAATGTTTTGTGCCCTGGTTAAAAAGATCAGAATATTGTGAAAACATGAAATTTTGCATGAATCTTTTAATTATACAATGAAAAATTGTATATTCAAGTAATATTCAAGTATTTTTTGTGTTAGTTACACTGTTTTGGTTATTGAAAATGATTACATAGTTTACACTAAAACACTTTTAAGTTAATTGAAAAAAATTACTGATTGAAATTTTCAACGAGCAATACATTCTGTGAA
>JAPMOR010006902.1:0-14199 GCA_026543865.1 Argiope aurantia
AAAAAAAAGATGTAGAAATAAGATAAAGAAAGTGAATAAGACTTTTAAGTTGGCTGTTAATTAATAAGTTTATAACAAGAAAAATGTAACAATTTTAATAAAAAATTATTACATTTTCAATTCCTATTAGAGGATTATTTCAGATACAAATGAAAACCACATTAATTGAATTTTCAGTTCCGATTACTCAAAAAATTTGCGTATATTTCAGCATTTCTTAGATAAAGCTTCCCACATTTAAAAAGGTTCTTGAACATTCATGAAAATTAGTTCCCAATTTCAATTTTAATGCAGAATTGACAACTGAATCTAAAATACTTAAAAGGAACTTTCCTAAAACTTAAAAGATTAAGAGAAAGCCTGAAAATATCTAGACAATCAATTAAACCCAATTACTTTATTAGAGGACAAAATAAATAAAATGGGATTTTTAATAATGCAAGCAACAGCATGAATACTTAACAATTTTTTCAACCCTTCAAGCACACACTTCAATATCTAGAATTCACATATTATCTTTTAATTTATATTACAGATTAAAATTCCATATACTTACTAGGAAGTTGGGTTCTCCATTCTCTCATCAATGCAACACTGATAATTTGCATTTGATTGTTACTGAAACAAACAAGGATTTTTCCTAAAAGTTAAAAGCTTAAGTGAAAGCCAGAAAATGTCTGGACAATCACCTAAACATAACCATTGGGAATTTTATTAATTTAAAGTTTAAAATATTAATGGTGTGCATTCCAATTCCCATTATTTTTAATTACTTAAAGAAATGCAGTGAGCATACAATGCTGAAAATGTGTATTCAAAACAAAACTAGCATTTTAAAAATTTAAGCTTGCAGTGATTTGTACAAACATTAATGCTCTAAAAGCAACTACATTGAAATTTTCAGACAATGATAAATTGTTTAATTTTTGATACACATAGTAACTAATATAGACACCACAATTAAAATCATCTATTTGTTTTACATGACGTGGAAAAACAATCTGCCAGTGGCTATTTGAATCGAGCAAATAATTTAATACTATACACCAACAGTTTATTAATGTTGAGGTATCCTTATCTGGCTTATAACAAAATGGGTCAAAATATTCAAATATTTTATTTTTCAGCTATAATTAATGTCAAATGGGAATTTAAATTTACAGGAATTATAAGAAAACCAAAATTTGCTATTTCTCGAATCCAAGGAAATTGAAGAATGTTTTTTTGACTAAAAATCAAAAGAGAGTGTAGAGATTCTATAGCTTTGAAATTTATGAATCTTCTAGTTAATACAAAATTAAATACATCAATAACTGAATCATATAGCCAACCTTTGATGATATTGATTGAAGATATTTTTCTTCTTTATATATGGATCTAAAGATTTTAACAGCAACACATGGATCTAAAGATTTTAACATATAAAATGAAAGATTAATATTATTAATTAGTTAACATTGTAGCAGTATGATTTGTGACATTTAACTTATTAAATCGATGAAACACATCAAGATTAACACATTCAGAATTTTTAACATAAAAGGATTTTACATCTGCCTCTTGCTCAAAAAGATTATTAGAAGTCCTTCATTTAATTTTTGCTTCTTATTGCAATTTTCATGGGCCAAGCAGTTCCTTTCTTTTTCTATGAGAAGTTTTAAAAAACTTAGTCTGAGGATTAATTTTTTCATTAGGTGCAACAGATGCCAGA
Organism: Argiope aurantia; assembly: GCA_026543865.1. Lineage (NCBI taxonomy): Eukaryota > Metazoa > Arthropoda > Arachnida > Araneae > Araneidae > Argiope > Argiope aurantia. The sequence goes on from JAPMOR010006902.1 coordinate 1,712, forward strand.
TTATTTTTAAGATTCAAAACCCCACGCATACCAGCTAATAAATTATTCAAACAACTAACTACATTATTTAACATGATTTCTTTAATCTGAGGAATTTCTATTAATTCTAATATTTCCGAATATAACTTTTTGAACTCTGCCTCCTTTGATCTGCACTTCTCGGTAGATAACATGTTGGGATTTAATTTTTCACTTAAAATATCAGAAATAATTGTAACATTTTTTTTTCATCAAATTTATGAAAATCGTCAGTTGTGTACATATTTGGTTTCTAAGATATTAAATGGATTTTATGTATGTGCTTACACAAGTTGCTGCAGTCTTCGCAAGAGCAATGATACAAATGACTGCACAATGCCGCATGATTAATATTTGAACTTTTAAAGATGCAATGATCCAATAAAACACAAGCATCTGCAATTTTTCTTGCTACATATATTTTTCCTTTTACAGACTGAGATTTAACATCTCAATGATTGTCATATTCAATGACATCTACATTTTGAATCTTTACAGGTATGTCATGTTTCTCTTTAAGAGTTTTAGTGAACTTGGAATGAGTAGGAATATTATTAATAACATTAAAAGAATATTTTAAAAATCGATCCCTTTCCATTTTCAAAAGAGTTGAAACAAGATCATCTATTTGCCTATTATACTTACACTCAAGATATATTGTTTTTAGCTGATTGTAAAAAGATTCGTAATAATTGTTAGTTGGTATTACAATGTGGAAATCGCACATGCAGGAGATTAACATTGAAAGTTTATTTTCAAAATTTATTTCAGACACTTCCTTCATTATTTTTAATAACTTGTGTAACATTTATTGGCGGCAAAACTTATCGCATACTTTTGAAGTTAACTGCCTTTTCCAAGCACGAAAAACATAATAGTAGATGTTTTATGTTTGGACCAAATACAGAATGAAATGCTTTAAAGGAATAACCATCATCATCGGTCATTACAGTATTTACATACAGATCAGGAATCTGACAATGTAAACTTGAAAATAAAGCAATTAAGTAATCTAAATCATTAGTGATAAAATGTGCAACTGGATAACCTTGACTATATTCATCCTGAACATGGAGGGAAAGAAGATAAAAGTCAAAAGTTTGTGCCCCGAGTTGCATCAATACAAAGAATTTTATCTGAATGCTTAACTAACATATCCTTTTGTGCTTTAGTTTGTAAACCTAATGCAAAAGAACTTTCATAATTTGGCAAATTATCTAAATGTGCAGGGCCCCAAATTATTTTTGACTTCTGAAATTAAAATAGGATTGTATGGCTCTCTCCTTAATTCCTCCACTATACAAGAAACAGACATGGCATCATTGGCTGGCTGAATTGAACTGTGTAAGTGCCTTCAATAATTCTGTAGTTTTACCAGATATAAAGGTTTCCTTTTTAGGTAAATAATTTCTATTATCTCGACATCCTACATCGCTACGTAATAAGCTTACAATTTTTGCAATGGGAAAGGAAAGTAATAAGTAAGATTTAATTAAATCGCATGAACTTTCCTTAAGGGTTTGATATTTTGTTTTCCTGTAACCGACTTGATAGTTATGAATGGAATAATATGTAACCTATATCAAATTCTTCTGTGCATACACGCAAATCTTAACGGGACAACGTAAACTGAAAGGTATAATCTCCTTTTTATTTTTACGTTTACCATTTCGTTCTGCTCACGAATTAATCCTTGATTGATATGAAAAAATTGACATGAATAATAATAGAATGTTTTCTCACAGCATATTTTTTTACCAGCTGATTTTTTTAAATAAATATGAGTAACAATAGTTTCAAATTCTAACCAAATTTTAAAACTTGTCCTAGAATTGAAAGAATAAGTTTTGATGGTTTTAATGTCATGCACAACATTACGATGCTTATTTAAATTCCATACACGAACATAAGCTTTATTACATTCTGTACAAAAATATGATTCATGATTCTTGTTATCGGTACAATTTTTTATGTGTTCATTACTGCTATAAAACTGACAATGCTCTAGACACAACTGAGGAGAATTTTCACATTCATCAGTTAAATATTGATTATCTAAAGTTGTCTCGACTGGCACTAAACATAATTTGGGTTTTTTTACAATTTCTGCTTGAGAACTAACACTAGCCTCCAATAAATTATTACAATTGCTTTTTGATACAGTTAAAACATTACAAACCTTTGGTTTACAGTATTTTAAATGATTTGCAAAAGAGGATTTTGAGGAATAAGATTTTAAGCATACCTGACATTCTTTAGGATAAGTACTCTTAAGATTAAATAAGGACTGCCTTTCAACAAATATAAAATAATTTGAAAAATTATAAGAATTTCTTTGTTATTCTCAATTCCTAATGTTTCTCTGGAGATCAATGTAAAAAATAATTATAATTTTATCACCCATATTATCATTTCACATCATAGATGCCTGCTTTTGAATGGCAAATGTTGTCAAAGGCAAACAATTATGTGCTATGCTGAAATAGACTGCAAAAAATTATCAAATTCTAAATTTTTAAAAATTACTTGAAACAATCTTGAAAAATAGTAAAAATATAATAATCTGAAAAAATTAAATAAAAAAAATAGGGAGGCACAGAAGTCTGAAGCAAATTATATCATAAAAGGATAATACTTTACTTTACTTATTTACAATAGATCAAAATGTATAACAATTAATTAAAAAAACAGCATCTAAACTTTTTCAAAGTTATTGTTAACTAATACTTTAATAGTCCAATAAAATAATAAATTAACAGAATCTACAAATATTATATATTCATTATTATATAACTGAATAAATGACATTTGATATTATCAACTTTAACTGTGTTAAGTGTGTCACTCATGAATATGAGACAGCATTCAGTCACACAGCCTGATACTATAATTATTTCCATATCTTAGCCTATGTGCAACCATTGTTTCAGAAATCAATTTAAAATCATAAACAATTGAGAAAATTTACTGAATTTCATATTCAAACATCTTAAAAATAATGTTCTTTAGAGGTCAATGTTTGAGGCCGATGAAAAAAAAGGAAAAGTACAGAGGGATGGAAAAACAAATATGTAAAAAAATTTTTGCTTTCTGATGACTGATGAATGAAAGGGAAAAAAAGAGCTAGGAACATGTAGATGATTCCAAGCATGGCTGCATTTATAACGTTCTATTTAAAAAATGATATATTAAACAAAACTTAATATATCATTAATATGAAATCATATTAAACTATATTTCAGGTAATATTTACACCAAGAATCTAATATGGATTATTAATACATCTACAAAATACAAATCTTAGAGACAAAGAAATAAAATAAAAATTCGAACTCATAATACTATTATTAATATTCAAGCCTAAATTAATTTCATAGAAAAAGTCCATCATCAATCACAGAAACATTAAATGAACACATAAAAGAAATGTTACTGAAAATATGAAAATTATGGTACAATAAACTACATTATTTAATTTCAATAATTTTTATATAATTATTTAATTTTCTAGATACAGAAATGTAGGAAAAACATGTTACAAAATGCTCACATAATTATTTTAACACTGTATCATAATTATCTGCCTACTATCTCTCTTTAAATTAATCTTATTAATGATCTCTTTATTTTTATTTTTTAAATAATTATTTGCATTTTCTATTAGGTTACTTCCTTATTTGATTTATGAATCAGTTATCTTTTTTCACTAGCAATACTGAAACACTTTTTAATGGATATTGAAAATACTAATATATGAGTTGACATATCTTTCACTGAAATGTAATAAGTATGGATAACTTCCTATACTCTAACTCGATACTATTAATGCATTAATCATCAAAATGACCATAAGATAAATTTAAATATCAGTAATTGAAAATGATTAATACGAATTACAACATTCAGAAAATATTCTAGTACATGTATTAAAAATATTTACTTAAACTCATGCAATTTTATCAATCAGATAAGAGTCAATACCTCTTCGATCAAATTAAAATTCAATTCCCGCCAATAAATAAATGATTAATGCTATATTTTATAGCATTTTTTTGTGAAAAGAAGTAATTGATATTACACAGAAGACTAATACACACAAAAATACAAATTTGAAATTAATAAGAGATAATATCAACATAGACACTCAAAACTTTAGCAGCGCTCACACTTTGTTGTGACAAAATTCGTAACTACAGTCGTAACAAAATTCGTAACTATTCACATGATAGAGTATCTCAAACAACTGACGCAATTGTTTCATTTCTGGTGTAATGTTTTTTAACATGAAGATTTCATTTTCAACATTGGAAATCTACTCAGCATTTTATTTAACGATGTTAATTTGCATTAAAATTTTTTTTTTTATTGTCATCGCTTGAGAACAATATAAAAAATAAAAATGTTTTTATTTCAATTGCTTTAGATGTTAAATTAAATTCCAAATCTGAGTTTTTTATATAACTATAGTTATCGCTTTGCTTTGTAGCATTTTTATTGATACGTAAACTTATCTTGTTTGAAAGTAACTGTAGCACTGCTTCAATTACTTGGTTGAAACCTCACTGCTGTCTGAGATGGTATACTAGTCTACAAATTTCTTTTCTATAACATTGCGAAGATGTTTGATTCTTCATTAACTGGGCGGTAGATTTAACTTTGAAAAGGCCCACATAAACAGTAAATCTTCTATAAAAGTATGTTTTGTGTGAAGAATTTTTAAATATCTGACACACCCATTAAGTCACCGTAGTTTTCTAAAGAATTTAATGCAGCTGAATTTCGGTCATTTTAAAAAGCAGTACGAAACTTATTTTGGAAAGGAATTCGTAAAAAAAGCTACCTTAACTTCCACAGGAGAAGGAAATCAGATCTTCGCCATACAAGATGGATATTTAAGGAAATCAAGTTTGATACCAGGAAACTAGAATTTACACACCGGGGAGATTTCGAGGATTTATTTCGAGATATAAATTTTGATACTCAGTTTATTCCAATTTAATTTATAATCAAGTGATTAATTCAACCAATAAAACAATTTATAGCCAATTAATTTTAACTATGTAATGAAAATAAAAATGAAGTTCTCTTTAAAAAGAAGCATCAAATATTTTCATTTATTAATTACCGATTGTTGCAATATTTGTTATGAAATAGCGTAGAATATGATGGTAAGCATATGAAAGTGTAATCTGCAAGATATTCTAAAACTAAATAGAAACTCCAAGATATTCTACTTTTCCAATAATCTTTAAAAACCAACTTTTTGCTTCAGAAATACAAAAAATGGAAATTACCCCAAAATTAGAACACCCCATTCGGAATTAACCCAAAATTAGAACATTTACATATGTGACCTTTTTGAGGAGTTTGGTTTTTATTTACTACGGAAACATTACAATATCATTCAGATAATCGGATAAAAAGTAATTTTATAGTAAAAGTAAAAGTATGGAAACTTTGGAAAATAATCTTAGTATTGGACTTAAGAGTACTAATAAACTATATAGACAAGGCCCTGTCTAATCAAAAAAACATTATTTTAAATTAAATCTTATATGGAAATTAAGTAAGCCAGGTGGAGTGATATTAACAGAACTTCATAATTATGCTATAGTAGGGGCGTTATCCCTTTACCTATTTCCACATAAAATTGCGGATCTTGGATAAAAGCTTGTATCTTTATTATAACATTCGCAAAGAACGGTTATGAAATATAAATCTTTGGCGTAAATTTAATGTTTTTACTGAATTTATCATGTCATTTTCGACTGTTTTTTGGAAGGATTACTCCATAGGATGCGGATGCATATAACCATTCGTCTAAAACGCAAATCAAATTTGCGTTTTAGACGAATTTTTTCCCCAATCTATTGAAACAAAATTTGATACAAAACTATAATTGTAGTCACAAATTCATAGAGCAAATAGAGTTTACATGCTTGTGAAAATTCTATTTCTAATATACGTTCAACTGACTGATTTGGTTCCGGATGTGATAGATATCTATACATAACATGTTAAATCTAGGTACTAAATTTTATCCCTCAGCTCCATTCCTTTTATCATGTTAATTTATGTTCGCACAGCTGGACAGATAGACTATATCTGAATGGATTTGGAACAAAATTTGGTAGAAAACTAATTTGGTGTAAATACCATAAACGAAATTTCATTTGTCGAGCTCTAAGCGCTTGAGTTATCGCGTTGCAGGACAGACAAACAGAAAAACTTTATACCATTTTTTTTTTTTTTTTGCACTTATTGAGGTTTAAAATGGAGAGATTCCTCAAAATCTCGAGTCAAATTTTTTAAAGATTATAATAAATACTCTTTATTTTATTAATAAAAAAACAAAAAGAAAAAAAATTAAAAATAAATAAAAACTTTATTGTTTTTTTAATGTTATCTATCTGTTTATTGCTAAAGTTAAAACATGATTTTGTAGGATTTTGTTTATGCTTGTGATGTACAAAGAATTATATTATAGGTGCTTTATATAAAACCTTATTATCTAACTCTTTACATTTTTTTACTTATTGTGTGCATCTATACTCAAGTACCCCTACAGACTTCCTAAGAGTGGATTTCATTCAAAATTTTAATGAAATCTTCAAATTTAGTATAAAATACATGCACCAAATTTCGTACATGTAGCTCAAATCGTTTTTCAGTTATCATGTTCTAAAAACATGTTTTCAAACTCGGGGAGATCTGAAACGTAGACAGTAATCAAAATCATAACTTTCAACTTACTTAAATTGTATTTAATTAATTTTTTTCGAGAATTATAATTGTACGTTCTATCTACATGCACGAAATTTGGTGCGTGGTTTTAAGTTTGGTTGGTTCTAAATTTGTAGATTTCTATCAAATTTTGAACGAAATCCATGCTCAGGAAATCTTTAATAAGTACAAAACGTAGACAGATAGATTATAAGATTTTATAGAAAGCACCTAAAATATAGTTCCATATCATATTTTAAATAATATCTAAATGCGATAACTTAAATCAAAATAAATAAAATTTGGTAGGTAATTTTGTTAATAAAATTGCAATCCTGTTTTTCTATTATATTTGGGATTCTGGGTCCAATCGATAGAAGAAACCTTTCCTAAAATACATACGCAGTTTGCATAACTATATTAAGAAGCACAATGCTCTCAGTTACGGGGCTCTGAAAATAAAAATTTGAATACTCGTGATGTATACGACCTTTCTTAAGGTCCATTTTTGTGGTAGGAGGAGGGATGATAACATCATTATTAGAGAGTATACAAAAGAGTTTCAGGAAGACTATTCCTTTTAACATTAAGTTTAGCTGTGAATTTTTTAAGATTGCGACTTCAAAAAATATTTTGATTAGTATAAATATTAGAGTGAAGATCGTCAAAATTCCTCGAATTACAATAAAATATCTCCATTGATATAATGTGGAAGTTTGAAGAAATCGTAATGCAAAACCACTGATAAGACTTTATATTGTTACGAAATTTTTTTTTACCGGGGTTCGTTTGGATAGTGGAAGTGATATGGTGTAAAGAATGCTCAATCAGCAGGCAGAAGTAGAATAAAAACAACGACGTTTATTTACACGAAGACACACAGGACAGCACAAAGCGACAACTATATACAGCACAGAAGACGATTATCTTCACCCGAGACGTGTAGCATACTACAGCATACACAGCAGCATACAACCAGAATCTACTGCAGACAGTAGCGCACAGCTCAGTTCAGCACGAGCTTGACTCCGTCGCTTACGACTCCTCCGCTCCGTCTTCAGACTTCTCCGACTCTCGAACTCCTACTGCCTTCTACCTTCGAAATCGGACTACTGGCTTCGTCGTCTCTACTCCGCTGCTCTCCGGCAGCCGCAGCCCCTTTTATAGGTCTCAGGAGGCGGGGCTAGAAGCCTCTCAACCAATCAGGAACGTTCGAGGCGTATCTCGGTTCCTACCGGACGGATCGGGAAAATTCTGGAAGTTTCGGGTATTATCTATTTTGGCGCCAAATTCGTCGCCAAGCTCTGGGACCTCCGACGCGCTAGTCCCATTCAGATGACTGTAACACTTTCTTTCTATTGATGGAATAAACTATGCTGGGAAGCCGAATTGCAGGTTTGTAACAATATTAATACTTTAAATTGACTTTAATGCAAATATTTGTCTCTTCAGAAAAAAAAAATTTCACTCTCCTTTTGACAGGTTAAGAAGATAAAATTTGCAAATTTTCTTATCTTTGGTTTTGAAAAATTTCAGTCAGTAAACCGGAAGGCGTTGAAAAATTTTGTTTACTAAGCAATAAAGTAATAAAAAATACACCTCTTCCCTCATTTTCCCATCAACTTTATAAAAATAGAGATACGAAAATGAAAGAAGATGTGAGAGAATGTAACCAGCATGAGTATTCTAAAGAATTGTCACAAGCAGTGTTTAGAAAATTTAAAGAATATTCATACTTCTAACTCAAAAACTGAGTGCATGACAATGTATTAAACTTGATTAGTTATTATTTTGGAAATTTTCTTCTAATTAAAATAAATAGAAATGAATATGTGCGAAAATAAATGTATTTATTATAGTCATTAAATGCCTGAAAACAAATAAAATGACAGAAATAATGAAAAGTATTACTTTAACAAAAAAATCTAGAATTGACTGGAAATGAAATTGATTTCACTGAAAGTGGCAGGTGAACACGATGAATTCAAAACATAAAAAGCTAGATGGATAAAATGTGATTTAGCATCTAAAATATAGATACGTATCATATTTAGAATCATCAGGATGCTAATTATCTGCCTTTAAGTTAACATACATATAAATGCAATAAGTTAAGTCGCAACAATTTAAATTTGGTATGTCATTTTATTACTAAAACTGTAATCCTTTTTTTTTTACCTGTTAAAGTTCGAATTCTGGTTTTAATCGTTTAAAGAAATTATTTCCAAAAATGCATATACGGTTTTTCATTCCTCTCATATACGGGACAATGAAAATAAAAATCTGAGTTTTCGTGATGTTTATGACTTTTCATGATATGTTTGGTGTCGATGAAAATTACTCAAGAAAACAAGTTTATATAGGTGTAAAAAGTAATTCATTAAGTTAATTAACATAGTGTTAGTATCACGGAAGTTTTCCATTATGGAAACAGATTTTTCAAAATTTTGGGCCCAATACTTTATTTACAATATATATGCACATATGATATTTTGCATTACCAGTTTTAATCACAATCTGCTTTTACTTTATGAGCCCTGACAGCCCGATATCGCCCCATTCGACATGGCAGTTTGGGGCGGTTAAATGAGTTTAAGGGGAGAAAGGTATTTCTCGACGAGTGGTACTTTAAACTCATTTAACCGCCCTAAAGCGCCTGAAGTAGGCGCCTATCGAACAGAGCGATATCGTAGTGTCAGGGCTTATAGGGTTAAATATCTCTTTGGTATAAACATTCAAAATTTTTTAACTTGAACATAATAAAAAACAATGAAATATGTAATTAGCTAACATTCAATTATCAGTATCAATTAATGATATCAGTATCAATTAGGTGGCATCAAATTATAGGTATAACCAAACCAACATTTATTTAATTAAAAGGATTCTTGATTCATGGATTCAATAATTTATTTTAAATATTTATTCAAACATTTCACCTTTCTTATTCCATGCCATACCATTTAGATTAGTACAGCACATATAAATTCAATTACATTATACAGAAATAAACAAATATTAAAAGTGAAGAATGTTTTTAATTAAACAATACCATTTTTAATATTTGCTTATTTTTGTATAATGCTTTTGAAATGGCTAACATAATTTGAAGAGGAGTAATGATTTTTTGTCAATTCAAGTATCAAAACATATCCTGATACAAATCTTTAAATAAAGTATTTTTTAGATTTGAAATTAAAAAAACAAAAAAACAACGCAAATAATTATAAAAAACATTTCCTTTTTTTATTGGTTCTTTATAATATGTAACTAAGTATCGTTTGAACTAAAGTAAACATTTTTTTTTCATTTAATATATTATATATTTACATAATAAAATTATTTTACAGTCAGAAACAGAGAAAGCACATCACTTCTGATCCATTTTTTTTTTTAAAAAAACCGAATCTCTATTATAATAATAATAAAGATGAATATATGTGTGTTGACTCTCAACAGGCCACATCATTTGACCTACAGTGTCAAATTTGGGACATAATTGAAATCAAGTACAACCAATAACCTGACAAACCAGCCATTTTTTCAAAGACATCTAATAAAGTTGATAATTTTAAATTCTAACATGATTTTTTTATTGGCTATATTTCTATACTAAACTTAGATGAATAAAATCACAGCTTTTGGCATTTATACTTTATTTAGATGTGCTTGATTTGAAAATGATCAAATTCTGATTAATATACAAGTTCTAAAATATCATAAATCGAATGATTTACAAATTTTTCAGCAAATAAAAATATTAATAATTATTTTTATTAATAATTAACATTTTCATTTCAAATCATAATATATATATATAACTATCGAATAAATAATAGATAATTTAAGTTACAGAAATCCTTTTCTTGTAATTGTGCTTCTAAATAATATGCTTCATATTTTATTTCATAGATACGTGTTAACAATTACATTTTCCTAGATTTAGTTTTTTTGTGAGCCTATTAGTTTGAGTTTTTTTGTAGAATATGAATTTGAGCTTTTGTTAACATGATAGCAAAACATTGAAAGATAATTTTTTTTCTTCATACAAGCATAATGCATTTTTGCATGTTATATGTCATGTGTGTGTGTGTATGTATGTACACAAACATATTATTGAAAAACATGTTTAAATTATTTAAAAAAGGACTGAAAATTGAAAACAATTATTTTTTGTTGTTGTAATATTTAAAGTTTATTGCCAAAAACAAAGACAACAATAACAACAAAAAAAAGATGTAGAAATAAGATAAAGAAAGTGAATAAGACTTTTAAGTTGGCTGTTAATTAATAAGTTTATAACAAGAAAAATGTAACAATTTTAATAAAAAATTATTACATTTTCAATTCCTATTAGAGGATTATTTCAGATACAAATGAAAACCACATTAATTGAATTTTCAGTTCCGATTACTCAAAAAATTTGCGTATATTTCAGCATTTCTTAGATAAAGCTTCCCACATTTAAAAAGGTTCTTGAACATTCATGAAAATTAGTTCCCAATTTCAATTTTAATGCAGAATTGACAACTGAATCTAAAATACTTAAAAGGAACTTTCCTAAAACTTAAAAGATTAAGAGAAAGCCTGAAAATATCTAGACAATCAATTAAACCCAATTACTTTATTAGAGGACAAAATAAATAAAATGGGATTTTTAATAATGCAAGCAACAGCATGAATACTTAACAATTTTTTCAACCCTTCAAGCACACACTTCAATATCTAGAATTCACATATTATCTTTTAATTTATATTACAGATTAAAATTCCATATACTTACTAGGAAGTTGGGTTCTCCATTCTCTCATCAATGCAACACTGATAATTTGCATTTGATTGTTACTGAAACAAACAAGGATTTTTCCTAAAAGTTAAAAGCTTAAGTGAAAGCCAGAAAATGTCTGGACAATCACCTAAACATAACCATTGGGAATTTTATTAATTTAAAGTTTAAAATATTAATGGTGTGCATTCCAATTCCCATTATTTTTAATTACTTAAAGAAATGCAGTGAGCATACAATGCTGAAAATGTGTATTCAAAACAAAACTAGCATTTTAAAAATTTAAGCTTGCAGTGATTTGTACAAACATTAATGCTCTAAAAGCAACTACATTGAAATTTTCAGACAATGATAAATTGTTTAATTTTTGATACACATAGTAACTAATATAGACACCACAATTAAAATCATCTATTTGTTTTACATGACGTGGAAAAACAATCTGCCAGTGGCTATTTGAATCGAGCAAATAATTTAATACTATACACCAACAGTTTATTAATGTTGAGGTATCCTTATCTGGCTTATAACAAAATGGGTCAAAATATTCAAATATTTTATTTTTCAGCTATAATTAATGTCAAATGGGAATTTAAATTTACAGGAATTATAAGAAAACCAAAATTTGCTATTTCTCGAATCCAAGGAAATTGAAGAATGTTTTTTTGACTAAAAATCAAAAGAGAGTGTAGAGATTCTATAGCTTTGAAATTTATGAATCTTCTAGTTAATACAAAATTAAATACATCAATAACTGAATCATATAGCCAACCTTTGATGATATTGATTGAAGATATTTTTCTTCTTTATATATGGATCTAAAGATTTTAACAGCAACACATGGATCTAAAGATTTTAACATATAAAATGAAAGATTAATATTATTAATTAGTTAACATTGTAGCAGTATGATTTGTGACATTTAACTTATTAAATCGATGAAACACATCAAGATTAACAC
>JAPMOR010006925.1:0-12187 GCA_026543865.1 Argiope aurantia
AACTTTGATTATCTGTCTTGATTGTCTTAAATTATGATTGGCTATCTTATCCGCCAAACTGAAATAGTTGGTCCGCCAAAATTAATAAAATGGTCCGCCAAACTGAAATAGTTGAATAGATGAGTTCTGATAAGTGGTGTTAAAAATCAAGCTGAAATGTTTCTGACAAATATTTGGATGAATTCCATCTATGTGTATGTATCCGCATGAACACAGTAACCAAAAAATACAATAAATCAGATAGCCAGAATTTAAAATATAGTATTAATATCAAATGAATTGATTTCACTCAAGTTTTGTATTTAAAAACGTTCTTTCTTAGTAAGTTGGCTGTCATTCTTCTCTATATTCTTGACACATGAATGGACTATAATTAATAAACGCATTAATTTAAAAAATGAATTTCGTCTGAAAACTTATTAAAACTATAGATGTGTAATAAATTGTTCTTCTAATTGATTAAAAAAGAATGTGAACGATACGTATGCATGCCGTTTTATTATTTCAAAAGGTATCAAATTCGCCATATTCAGCTAAAATGAAAGAAAGTTCGGAGAAAACCTTTTACTTTGATTCCTTTCTCTCTTAGCTTTGAATTTGGACGATTCCAGTATTTTAATAACCCATCTGAATTATGTAATAACAAAAATAAATGAACTTTACTCTTGATATATCATAGAAAGCATGAATTTCTATATGATATATTAAGAATCTTTTCTGTTTTCTTTATCATATTCCATGATCTATCATATTTTACTGTATTTCAAAATTGGAAATAAAAAATAATGATTTTTCTTCTTCTTTTGATAAACATATTTTCTTGACTTCTACAATATATTCAGAAATCTTTTGTGTCATCAAATCGGAAACGCGTGAAATTGTCTTTTTTCTTTTCTCTTCATGCGCATAATACTATAAGTAATTAACATGAAACATATATAACTTATAGCAATTGCTAGCGTATAATAACTGTAGTTTAAAATCTGCATTAAGTATATACAGAAAATATACTTACAAATATTACAACCTTTTTTTGATTAGACAATAAACTTGGGTGTTTATAAACAGCATAAGCTGAATAAAGAGAATGCAATTGACTTAGATAAATTACTTTGCTTTTATTCTCAATCTGACAATTCAGTAAAATACTGAAAATTGAAAGTAATCATTAGTATTAAAAAAGATGCTTTAAAAGGTATTTTCTTTATACTCTCTGAAACAAACAAACTAATAAGATCAACTAGCACCTTTTACAGAAGAAAAATATATTAAGAATATATGCTGTCGTAAGTAAAAAAAGGACTTTTCATATTTTGATAGTTTAAGGAGAAATAAGAGCTCTCCTCTAAAAAACAAAATTAAAGCGATTTGAAAGAGAGAAAAAACCCTAATCCGGAAACATTCAAGAAAAAGATTTAGACAGAATTGCGTCATAAAATAAACAAAGAACTCCCGCGAGAGGATTCTCTGCTTCCTGATTGAAGTAAGAGTAGAAGATTTCTACTTTTAGCAGTGAAAGGAAATGAAAAATATGAAATCTAAAGCGATTCAATGGTTTCTCTTTCTCAAAAAATACCTTAAATGTAATCTGAAACCATAAAGGTAAAAAATAATGCAAATTTAGAGAGAGCTGGTAAAATTATAAACAAATTCAAACTACATAAAAAAAATATGAGATTAAAAAACATAAACAACTTATTGCTAATAACGTTTTCAAATTTAGTCTTTATAAAATAGTATGTAATGAAATATATGTATATTATCACCACTGATAATAATGATGAATATATGTGTTTGTATTGTTGGCATTCTAAAGGCCGGACCATTTCATCTACTGTTACCAAATTTGGAACATATATACATTGGAGGATAGGATTAGGCACCACGGAATATTTTTTTTGAAATTTGAATAATTAATCAAAAATTGATTTCAATTTTGATATTTTTCCGCAATGACTTTCAATAATAATTTGCCTTTTACATTTCACCAAAATTAAAAAAAATGTTATTATTTTAATGATACCAGTTTAATATTCGTGTGGAGGTTTGTTTAATTTTAATATATATATTTTTTGTGCCTAATTTCCAACTGTAGATTACAATGTAGCCTAGAAGTTTAAACCGTTTTCATTGTTTCACAGCATTGCACTAATTTTTATATTGTTGAAAGTTCAGAAGGAATTTGTTTAAAATCTATCTACTTTATGAAATTTATGAAAAAATATGAAGTTACAATACCGTGAAATTTAGAAGATGAAACGGATGTTTAATTTTTTAATAGCGGTATGATGTAATGAGATTGTCATCGTTGAACAGTTTTATGTACACAGTAAATAGAGTAAGTAAGTAAAATAACATGGCTTTAATACTCTCCTTGCCATGATTGATGCATGTGATTCGGACCCACTATGTAAAAAAGTGCTTACATGTTTGATGTCTTTTAATTATAGTAGAGATGAAAATATCTAATTATTGTTCTCTGAATCATAGGCGATTCACATGCTGAGCAACATGTTAAAACAATAAAATATAAACTAAACATAGGGTTATTCTAATCGCATTAAATTTTACATTCATAGAGAACTTTTGCTGCCACACGAATGTGAGTGACACAGTAGTAAAAGCGTTCATGTCAATCAATTTGACAGAACCATAGATATAAATTTATACCTGAACGATTTACCTGAAAACATATCTCACCAATACTACTGACGTACCAGTGGTTCTCTACATTGAGGAGTATTTAATAAAATCATTTATCCAGATCCAAAATAATATCCTTTGTTTGTAATAAACACGGAAACACTTGGAAAACTCAAATTTACAACTAGATTTTCAATTCAGGATGGATCATGAAATTTTGCACCATGTTCACATATCGAAAGCACTTGTTAATGTCATTGTACCTTCAAGATTTCATCATTCATACCTCATGCAGGTATGATAATATGAGGAATAAGCACCATCATACCTGCGTGAGGATAAGTGAGCATTACCAAAGACATGGTAAAATTCATATCTACAAGTACGGAATAAATATGCATTAAAATAAAATATTAATGGTAATATCTTCCAAACTGATATTCATGTACTTAATCTCTTTATTTTAACGAAACTTTTATTCTGTTTATTAAATAGTTTAATATCTACAGTAATATATTAAAATTTTATTAATTTCTCTTAAATTCATTTTTGTAAGAATTATTTAATTAAATTTCTGAGGCATTTTACCAGCATTTTATTAATTCTATTGCTTTAATTCTGAAAATAAGGCAATAAAAAATCGTTTATATGTTTCTTCTTTATAACTGCTTTCAGCTGAATTATGATTCAAACGTATTTATTGTAATGGGTATTCGTTTATTTGACTTACAAGTTTAGCTACAATTTATTTTCTCCTTTTTTCAAATAGTTTGCCTCTGCTACTTTTTCCCATTTCATTCAAAGTAACATTTCCCTATCACACAAATATACTGCCTTCGGAAATATTCACAAATGATGCATAAGTAGAAGAGAAATTGTCTGGTATTTATTTAAAAGTTAAGGAAGAAGAATGCCGAGAAAGTATTTTCTTTTCTCTTAACGAGGCAATGCACTTTTTAAAAATTGTTCGAATTTATTTTGTTTATCAAAACATTAGTGAAAAATCATTCCATGAATGCAATTCGATTCAAAATGCTTACTTTATACTCTCAGATAATCAGCAGAATAAAAATCAGAGTTAAAGACTTTTCTAATTAAAAAAAATCTACCAATGTATACATAAACTGTATAAAATAAAAAATGTAAAATTAATATTCTAGTTAATCAACGCATACATGATTTTCGTTAAAAATGTTTAATTTTAAGATCTAATTATTGTCCAAAATAATACATATAACACTTAAAACCAAACTTAAATTTACTTTTAAATGAGTCGGCATTGGTAAGTTTGTATTTGTAAATAAATAAAATTTAATTAAAGTATAAAGTTTCAATTTAATAGATGTTTTAAATTCCATCATAAAGTGTATTTATTCGTTAAATTACATTAGAATTTATAAATGATACATGTGTATTGTTTTACTGCATTTTGTTTAGCAATAAGTGTACATTAATGAAAGAGTTATTGACTTATTTATCTTAATCTATATCTATATCTATACTTATAATAAAGATCAATGTGTGTGTGTGTTTGTGTGTGTTGGCGCTCTACAGGCCTAACCATTCAACCTACATCTACCAAATTTGGCACGTGTATACCTTGGAGGTCGGGAATGTGCACTTGGGGGTTATTTTTTCAAATTTTTAATTAGAATTTTATTTATTTAAAAATTAAGCGAAATTTTGGCGTGTTTTTGCTATAACCTTCGAAAATATTACCGTACAAAAAAGATTTTTACATGAAGTTAAAGATCAAAAATTTATCTTTTAAAAGATACCAATGTTTTAACCTTAAAATTAAATTTCTATTTTTAATGAATTTTTAAATAAATATTTTAACTATATTTTTCAACATTTTTTTTTTCGTACAAAATAAAAATAAAATTTAAGCTGCACGAGCACGTTTCGCATTCATGGGAAAAATAGCTTTTTTCTAAATGTTGCCATCACATTGATTATAACTCCAATTAAAAATAAATTAAATATTTTTGGAAATGAAATCGTCTGTGAAATGAAAAAAATAAGAAGTATTATTTTTTTTTAAATAAATTCAAAAAAAAATTATTTTATGATCTTTTACACTTTCTATATTATTAATCCAATAAATCGGTTTTATTTTAATGCAAGTTTTGTTTAATATGAACAGGATATCCATTCAAATTAGGGCCACACAGCTAATTTTTAAACCTTTAGTCAGACACAGATCTGCTAAAATGGTCTAAATGGAAAATGATTATATTTTATGTAACTTGATTCAAAACGAATTTTTGATTTTACATAAAGCTTCTGCTGTGGAAATCACGATTAACAAAATGTTCTTGAAACACTAATATTTTAAATAAAAAGAGTTAATTTCCAATCAACTAAATCAATCACTTAAATTGACTGATTTATGAAAATTTGAATACCACTATTCAATAAAAAAAGGATAATTTTAGCTTTTCCATCGATCGTTTCAAAGAAAATATGCCAATAAGCGCGCAGGTTTCTCAAGACTAATCGGCCTAAGATTATGAAAATGTTGAGTTTTTCTAAATTTTTAACATTCAAAACTTCATAAATAAGCCTTAGTTGACCGTGGAAAACAGAAACATTCATTCATTTAATTAAAATTTGGTGTGTCCAGAATATTTCTCAGAATATGATACCTTACTGCATTAAATTTAGACTTCATAATTTTTTAAATATATTTATAGGCTGCAACAAAATATTATAATTGATTTCATTTTAATCCTCTTCAAAGCAAAACTAGAAACTGAATTTTACGCTGAATCTGAGAAATTTTTGTTGAATTATTCTTTGAGATATTACATAGATTATGAAAAATATTTTGTAGTTCACATAAGACTTATATACCGAGCGATATTGTTTGCAATATTCATATTCAATAATAATAATAATAAATAAATAACAATAAAGATGATAAATAAAATAAAATGCTTGGTTTTATTAAAAAAAATATCTTTATATTCATTGCAATTTCATCATTTCCACTTTGAATTAAAGTTGAAGTTTTACCGGAAATGACAACAAATTAGCAAAATATATATAGTAAATTGAACGAAACGATCTAAACAGTATAAGTTTGGTATGACTATCAAAATTTGAAGATTAAAAATGTTTTGTTTGAGAATTCTTTAAGAGACCAGTTACTTAAAATATTTAATTGAAAATTGTAACGAACGGTAATACTGGCAAACCGGCTGGTCGCCAAAGGCGGCTAGTTATCTATAAAATATGAATAAAATAAAAATTCTTAAATGAATACATAAAATAGAGCTAATTACAATGGTTTAAAATTTTTTCCTCGTCCAAATTAAGATATTTGGTTTTAAAAAAATTTTCTTATTATCAAATGAATACTTTAAACACACTGTTCCCACATGCATGATTTTTTAACCTTTAGCATTAGAATTTTTAGCACAAATATCAGATAAAAAATGAAATTTATAATTTTCTTTTATTTAAATGCCTAATTATGTTAATTTAGTGCAAAAAAATCTTTCTTAGTATTACCTCCTCTTCAAATTTTAATTAGTGGAAGCTTACAATAAATATCCTTATCTGTCTTAGAAACCATGTCTGGTAATCCTTTTGTCAAAACATATTTTATTATAAAATATTATTTTAAATTATTCGCTCCATTTTAAAATTTTTATATTGAAAAATAAAATAAGAGAATTTTTCATTCGAAATATAAATCTCAAATACCATGATACGACTTTTATTGTAAAAAGGAAGAATTAATATAATCCGTTTTGAATGTACGGAGTAATATTTTTTCCCCCAAGTATGTTTTTGTAATAATTTAACTAACTCATTAGTCATACTTGAGTTAGAAGATGAAATGACTTTTTATGCATATCTAGCTCTTCAATGAAAAAGAATATTAATTAATTATATTTTTGCACACTGCTCTTTCAAAATTATCGGAGCCATGTCTGTAATATTACAAAAATTACGAAAAATCTTGAATAATGCTTTAGTTTAAACTAATTATGACTCATACATGCACTCCAAAACTTACTAGTGTACTAGTGTTTACATATAATCATGGCCATGTAAGAATTCGTATAATAAAAATATACTTACTTGGTCATGTAAGTATTCGTATAATAAGAAGATTCGTATAATAAAACTGAATTCCACCAACATACCTTGCTTTAGAAATTCATTAATGAAGCTATCTTTACAGAAAGAATTCATATGTTTTTAATAACATGAAGGACTATTTTAATGACTTTAATAAAAACTATAATGGAATTTTAAGGAAAATTTTACAGGGCATTAGAATATATTTGAATTTTATAATAATTGAATGAATGTCAACACAAAAAGAAATTCTCTCATTTGCAAAAACAATTCTGAAGCAAAACAGACTTCTACAAGTATAGTATATTCGATTTTTGTAAAGAAGGTCAAGATGAAAAGCATATTCAGATTAAACTACTAAAAACATTCATAGTATTTTCATTACTTCAGCCTGTCTCAAAAATTTTGGAATTCATTAAACTAAAGAAAAGAGCTTCATTTTCCAATTATGAAGCCATTTTTTATTCTCTCTAGAAAGAATTCGAACTTTAACGATGTCTAAAATCAGAAATATAAATTGAGGAATGATAAATATAGATTGCATTTTATATTCCATATACATCTAGCAGCAATTTAGGAGATGTAATTGTCCGATTTCGTTCTAAATGGAAAATTTGTTTTTCATTTTTCAAGAGAATAGTACAAATAAGGAAGCTTCGTATTGTCTTGAATTGAGATCATCAAAAGAATTTTATTCTTTGTTTTTTATAATTGGAAAAGATATTAAATAAAGTATATATTATTGTTTTAAGTGTTTGAAATTTCGTCTTAATTTTTTTTTATTTCGAATTCAAATGCGAGCTCTGGGCTTCATTAAAATTCTGAAATCTTTTTCTTAAGAAACTCACATTTTTTTCTCAGTTTATTTTGCTACGAATCGAAAGAAATGGAAGTTAATAATAATCATAAACAAAAGGAAAGATGTTTATAATGGAAAAATGCGATTCCTAAGAGTAGTTCATCCAAGTCTCATATTAATCATTAAATACAAGCAGAGAAGAAAAATATAAAGTCTTTAAATTCTGAAATGAATTAGCTTATAACGAATGAATATACAAAGAAAAAAAATATACATATATATTTTATATTACAATGAGTTCATTTACTTTTGAATTCTTCAGAAATATTTTAGCTCCAATAATGAAATTTTAAACATTATTCTTTTCCTTTCATTAAAAGGGATACATACACTGGAATCTTCAGAAATTTCCATTATTTGAAGTGAACATTTATTTTACTTTTGATAATTTTTGTTTTTTATTACTGTCATTACATTCAATGTTCAAATAATAGGCTTTGAAAATTTCTCTGATTGTCACTCAATAATTTGAATTGATAGATATTTTTAAACCTTTTTCGGTCTTACATTCATTTTTATTTTTTAGCTGAGTTATATTAACAAGCATAATATCTGTTTGATATTTTTACAATAATTAAGTGCTTAAAATAATTTTCCAACATGGATTATCTAAAAAAGCTTGTTATGTTTCATATCCTGTTATGTTAAAAATTATATTTTGTATAAGAACCCAGTAAGGATAAAAAGACAACGGAGTTGAAGTGAAATTTGAAATAAATTAGAAGGGAGTGCGGATCTCTCAAAAACTTACTTTTAAAGATGAAAATTTTAAGAATGCATTATGTATCACATTTCTTCAATAAAAATGTACATGTAATCTGAAACTGTCTGGAATATCATGAATATTAATTTATGAAATCATGCGTGGAATTTAAAAAAAAAACAGAGAAATGAAATTTGGCATATAAACTTTGCGAAGGTCTATACCCTAAGAGAAGAAAGGTGAAAAGATTTCTTCTGAGTTATCATTATTTTAGTGCATCCTACACTGATGTATCTGTCACCAAATCTTCATTATGAACGTTTTTTACACTTTTGCGAAAATGTAAAATTCAATGCGTAATCCACTTTTTGTTATTGTCAGTTAAATTTATCTTCTAGTTTTGTGAATTTATGTGATAGGTATGTATTGAAGTATATTTCCATGTTTTTATTTCCATTCTACATCCGAATTCCTGGACCCTTATTCTTTATTTTACAGAGCAAATGAACAAACGTTATAGAAGAGAATACTAATTGGGTAGCAAATCTGGAATAATTTTCCAGCCTTGTGTGTCCAAAGTTTATCACACGAAAAACGTAATCATATTGAAAATGCTAGTTATTCTAATGTTACATACGCAGATTCTTTAAAAATTAGACATCATTCTATAACTGTTTCCTGCATTTCAAAAAAATCCATTTCGCTCTAATACATTTTTACGTCATAAATGACTTGTCAACTAAGCGTATAATATTGAAGTACATTATTTTATATTTATAAAACACTTTATTGTATTTCTTTTTTAGTATTTCTAATAATGATTTTAAAATATTCTATATTCCATATGAAAATATTTCGTGCATAGTTGATAAATAGATTGTGGAAAAATTTCAGGTTTTCAGTATTTCTAGTAATAATCGTCCTACCGTTTTTAAAAGATGTTTCTTATCATATCCTGTCCTATCCCTTTCAGATGTTTTTTCAGGGGACCAAACACATGAAAATTTCAGAGCGACCAGTCCGGGCTGTTGAGCGGATGGTCGAGCTGCTCCCACTTGAACTTGGCCAGTTCTGCGTGTATGATCATGGAGACGTGTGTACGCGCATTATCATGGAGTAGAACCACACCCTCCATGAATAGCCCCGGACTTTTGTTCTAAATGGATCTCCGTAGTCTTCGGAGTGTCTCACAGTACACATCGGAGTTAATGATTCTGAAAAAACATCTGAAAGGGAAGCGCTTCTACTCAGACGGCGAACTCACGGACGCTGTGAATGATTGGGTTTCGTCACGGCCACAAGAATTCTGGGAACATGGAATCCTTCGGCTCGTTATTCAATGGGATCATTGTGCTCAGATCTATGATGTATACTTTGAATAATGTCTTCATTTATACCCACAGTGCCGTTTCACACCTTTTCATTCGTACACCCCTTGTATAATTGTCATTTCTTTCATTTAAAATACTAAAACTAGGAATATCATTTTATTTAATTAATGTGTTTTGTAAATTAAAAGCATAGTTCATCTAGAATTTTCAAAATAAATGCTTTGAGATACTATGTTTATCATTTTCTCAGCAAAAAAGGATGGCATCTAATTGTTCATAATAATTTTTTTCCGTTTATATCAGAGGTTCCCAAACTTTTTTTTCTCTTGGACCACTTTCAAAGTTTTCCTATTTTCGGTAGACCCCCTGCTGCTACATTTCTACTGTATTCCTAAAAATATCACCCTAAATTGGGGGTGTTAAGAAGAAAAAAAAGTAGCACATTTTCTTGTGTCCTATTTATTAAAATAATACTTGTGGTTATACAAAATTAAAACATTTATTGTTACAAACAATCAACAATTGACAAAAAATCAACAATGAATTCTGAAATCTAATTCAACAATAAAAAATAGTCATACTTTTAATGAGACGGATGTACTTGATGAATTGACAGCAAATTATCAATATTTGGCTTCAGTTTTGTAAGAAGTAATCTCAAATCTCCCCGTTCTGTGATGTTCAATCTGCTCCTTCTTTTTGTTAACAGGTTAGTAACGGCACTAAAACCTCTTTCGACAAGATATTACGAGGGAAACGCTATCAAAATTTTTCTGGCAATTTCTCACAGCCCAGGATATTTTTCGGGGATTTCTTCCTGCAGCCAAAATGTTTGATAGCCTCTTTTAAATATCACCTTCAGTTCCTCGTTGGTGCTGAGCTCAAGTAGCTCCTCTTGTAATACCACATTCGCATCTTCCGTTTCATCAAATGGGGTTAGGATCCATGGTGGTATTTCCATCGTCAGAATATCTTCAAATCCATTTTTGAAGTCATCATGCTAGGTATTTAAATGTTGAGCGCATGTCTGAATATCCTCATCAAGACATTTTATCTGTGACAAGTGCGGAAACTGGGAGAATTCGCGCTGACTAATATTTTGCTTCATTAATTTCAATTTACCAAGAAAATTCGAAATTACACCCTTTGATTTTATTAAATGAAGGCTATCCCCTTGTAACTGCAAGTTAACGTCATTGAATTTTATGAACAAATCTGTTAAGTGCGCAATGTCAGCTTTATATTTGATCAGATTTTCTTTTAAATCTGGTGCTTTAGTTTTTAGACACTCTATCACTGATTCGAAAAGTGAGTAAAATCTCGATAAGCATGCACCTTTCGACAACCAGCGTACTTCAGTATGTAAGATCAGTCGTTGGAAATCTTCATCATTTTCATCACACAATGGTGCAAATAAACGGGTATTAAATTCATTGCTTCTTATTTTATTAACTGCGTTAATCACAAATTGAAGCGATTGGTGCACAAATTTTCGCTACAAGGTGTTGTAGGTGGATGACACAGTGAATTGCAATTAGTCCTGGTATTTTCTTTTAAGATGGCTTATAAACCCACGATATCGTCCGAACATGGCAGGAGCTCCATCTGCTGCCACCGAAATAATGTTTGTATATGGAATAGATTTTTCTGTAAAAAAATCACTCAGGGCATTAAATATCGATTCGCCTTTAGTGTCCGACTTCAATGTTTTTGCGAATAGCAGCTCTTCATGGATTTCTTCGTCCATAACAAATCGAACATATACCAATAATAATGCTTCATTACCAGGTAAAGTAGACTCGTCCAATTGAATAGAAAAATGTGTGATTTACAGATAATTACACAAGAAGCTTTCTATATCAGAGCTCATTTCATCAATACGTCTTTGAACAGTGTTGTTTAAGTAAAAACACTGTACAAAGAAAAGAATTCCTTTAAATTTTTGAGTACGTCAAATGGAGGTTTGTGCAGAACAGTTTTTAAAAATTCTTCAATAGCTAGTAAAATTAACTCTTCTCCGATGGTGTGCGGTTTTCCAGATTTCTCTATAAGCAACGAAACATTGTAAGATGCCCGCAAGCCATCATCATTATTTTGAGACGTTGAAGCAAAAATACTATTTACGGTAAGTCTCTTTTCATATTTTTCCTTCAATATTTGAAAGTATTTCAGATCGTTACCTATTTTTTCAGGGTGACACCTTCTTAGATGGTCTTCGAGCTTCGATGATTTCATAGAGCCATTTCTCTGAACTTTGTTGCATAAAAGACACAGGGGCAATCGTTTGTCTGCCGTTGATGGAAGAAAACCAAATTTCAAATAATCAGCACTGTACTGTCGACATTTCTTCTTAGATTCAGCCATTTTCCGTATCAGTTGTGACCTGTAAAAAAAAATTTTGTTTTTGAGGCAATTTTACCAGAATATGGCTATTATAACACAACAGAATAAAATTATTGCAATAAAAAATGCTCGTGGAAACATCGCTCTTTTAATTAATCGCCATCGTCGAGTAAATAAATATTTTTAAACAAAAAAGTACCTAGGTACCTAAAGTTT
>JAPMOR010006928.1:0-33550 GCA_026543865.1 Argiope aurantia
AAGGTAGGACTGGGGTCTAGAGGTTCTTAAATAAAACAAATCTCCGGGTGTCTTTCTCCTTCCAAACTTTCAAAACTAAATATACTTTTTATGAACTCAATCAACTTTGGTCTTTATATAAGTAGTTTTAAGTAGCAAATTTGTCGGGGCCAAACGTCCTCCCACTGGTGTGGCTTGGAAGTTAGGAAGGGAGATGGTGGCTGTCAGCTCAGGAGTTGTTCTCTTTATCTGATCGCGGTTTTCAAAATTACGACGTTCGTCCCAAAATATCCATAGTGTTACTTTAAAACAGGACGTTAATATAAACGAATAAAGTAGCGACAAATTGATATAGGTAAATGTTTAATCACTTGCTAAAAAGTTGATTTCAATGTATCTATCACTTATTTAAAAAAAAAATCCATGAATCCAACGTTGCAGCACAATTTTAATAATACTCAGACATTTTTATAACTATAAAGCATCCCATTTTTTAGAATTCTAAAGTAACATAATTAAAAAATCTTGCAAACGTTAATTAATTAAGAATGTTATTAGAATATTACTTTGAAATTAATTTATACAATGTTGGATTTTAATTTGAAAAAGTCTGATTATAAACTCTTTTTGGTTAAATAAAACCACAAAATTAAATAACTTTCAAAATTCCGAAAAAAAAAAATCGAAAACTCGGAGTTCCTTAAATTTGTAGGGTCTTTAGACAATAGTCTATTTGAATTATTCAAAAATAGAGAAAAAATAGGAAAATAAAATATCGAAAATAGGATCCCAGAATTTAAAAAGTGAATCGCTAAATAACAGAATTAATTTCTATTTTTGTAAAAGGAAAGAAAAAAAAAAAAAAATTCCGAAAATCCTACTAAGTTAAACTACCAAAAATTTTTATTTTACTTTTTTTCCCCCCCTCCCTCATGAAATTTACGTTCAGGGATTCGAAACAACCTGTCGGAGTTAAAACTGACACACGACAGCAAACGATTTGAATTCCCACGACCCCGTTTGACGTACGACCGCCAGCAGACGAAACGGAACTTTTCATTTCCAAATAGGTGTGTAAATATTTCCAATTCCGAAACCGTAACTCCAGTGGAAATTTAGTGCTCGCTTCTGGGGACCCCCATCCATTAATGGCAAAACAAGGCAGACGATTCAACAGGCCCACCCCGAGGAAAGGAGGGAGGATGGGAGGGACGGAAAAAAACGACGGTCCAGGAGCCCAGAGAATATTTAGTGTCATATAATGGGCCACAAATCTAAGCGCGCCTACCCAGGGGGCGCTCACGAGCAAATAGCCCCGTCGCGGAAGTGAATTCAGTGTGCTTTATGGTGGTGTGTCACGTGACTTTAGGAAAGATACGGGGTGGCAAAATTGCGAAAGCAGAAAATGCCTAATAATCGTGACTCATTCGATTCTATAAAAAAGGAAATTATTCAAATTGTGATACAATTCAAACTTTTGGTATTTGAGGTGCAGCTTTCTAATTAAATTTTAATCACGTTCTTTTTACTATAAGAACACTAAATTTTAAACAATTAACATTGACATGTCTTTTATGATACTTATAAATATTAAATTATTGTGTTTTCAGTGTGTCACGTGACTTTCTGGAAAGAAACGGGATGGCAGAATTGCGAAAGCAGAAAATAATCGTGACTCATACGATTATATATAAAAAAAAGGAATTATTCAAATTTTGATGCTATTCAAACTTTTGATATTTGAGATGCAGCTTTCAAATTCGGTTTTAATCGCGTTCTTTTACTACAAGAACACTAAATTTTAAACAATTAACACTGATACGTCTTTTGTGCTACTTATAATTAAATTAATTTCTTATTAATACATTCGCGGACACTAAAAAAGGAAAGATTAAGAAAGTAACTATATTCAATAAATCAGTAAGCTAATAATTTGACGTGCTTTTAATTTCCAAAATATTGAGGTTATGACTGGAATGAGTCCCAATCTGAATCTTATACCATTCATATTATATTGCCTTGAATGAATATGAATGATATAGCATTCACGTCCTTAAATATGAAAGCTAGCAATTGTGTTTCTATTAGAGGGATTCTCCTTCCAGGAAATTGCTAAATAAAACCACCGGATTTTGTTTATTTGTGTTTTTGTGTTTCACGTAATTCACAAATGTTTCTAATTGATGTTTTTGAAACTCACAAAGTATAATGTGATTGTGCTTATCTTAGTTGCATAAAATATGGGAATTCCATTTAAAATCATATTTTATATGCAAATCCATACAAATCAACAATGCTAGTGTCCATACAATATAAAATTCCATTATTTTGCTCTGCTGCGTTCGTGAGTTATCAAGTTCGTCTACTCAAGGACAGATAGACAGCTACTTTTAACGAATATATATATATATATCAGATTTTGATTTATATATCAAAAATTCTGCAAATTAACCGGCCAAATTCGAATTTTTTATTTACTTGTCACTAATAAGATTTCATTTTTTTTAATTATTTATTTACTAAATTTCGGTAACAGAATTATTTTGGTTTTAAAAATATTTTTTGAAAAGAAAAACTTTAAAAGCGTATAACAAAGGAAAAAAAAATCTTTTTAACATATATATTTCACCTGTAAAAAAAATTTCAAAAACGTTGTGATTGAATTTGAAAATCATTTAAAACGTTTTTAAGAATTCTTTGATTGATTTTATTTAAATAATATTTATAATAAAAATTAATAGAAGCTCAATAAAAGAGTTTTCCATTAATAAATAACAAATGGAAAACTCTATTAATTATTAACTATTATATCCATTTCCATTTTTTAATTTCTTTTATTAATAAATTATCAGGGAAAGCAAAAATTATTTATTATTATCATCATTTTATCAGGAAAACGGGTGCAAAAGGAAAAGAAAACAAAGAACACAGAAAAATAAAGAATATAAATAATATATATATTACAGATAATGAGATAAATCGTGTAAAATTTAAAATAACTGTTTAATTACATTGACCATAACATATATAAAAAAATCGAATGGATCGTATAAGAGAAAAGAACCACAGAATTTTTTTTTTTAAAGTAATAGAGACAAACAAAATATTTGGTACTTACATACTTTTTTCCCAGGAGAGAATAAGATAAATGCATCAGGTAATTGAATCATCATTCGAAGAATTATAAAAAAAAAGTTACAAAATATTATTTTAACTAATAAAGAAAAATGAGAAATAAAAGCAAAAAATTCTGTACATGCAAGGAAATATGGGAAATAACAATATTTTTTTCATATATGACAAAAAGGGAAGTAAAATTTGTTTATATGTAAATAATAACGTAAAATAAAAGTAAAATAATGTATACAAAATATTATTTTCACATTCCAAGAAGAATGGGAAACAAAAGTAAAAATTTCTTCGTATACAAAGAAAAATGGGAAATAAAAGTTGAAAAAAAATTGTTTGTATGCAAAGAAAAATGGGAAATAAAAGCAAACATTTTTTTTTTTCCCATTAGCGATGAAAAATGGGAAGTAAAATTTTTTTTTTTTTTTCATGTACAAAGAATAGTAGGAAATAAAAGGAGAAAATTTTCACATGCAAAGAAAAATGGGAAATGAAAGTAAAAATTTTGTATGCGTTGCATTAAAACGTTTTCAAAAGAATTTTAGCATTTCTTACGCCTAATAAATTTATTTTTAATATTGAACTATGCTTTCTGAATGTAACAGTTTATTAAATTCCTGGAGCAAATAGAAATCTGCGAAACTGATAATAAAGAAGTAATAATAATTCACTACTCTCAAGTGCAAAAGTCTTATTATTAGAAAATAACCAGCTTTTAATAAAAAAAATAAACAATTTTATATTTGCTCACATTTATTGATGAAAATGAAATCAGTATGCATAAAAATTAGCAAGAAAATTTCTAGATAAAAAAAGATAAAGAAGTAAGAAAATGAAGTAGTAAAGAATAACAATTCTTAAATTTCATAGTCATAAATATCTCATTTTATTATTACATTATTAAAAGAATAATTTTTCATTCTATAAACAGAACTTACCCCCTAAATGGAATCAGCAAAAAGGACAAATAGAAATAAAAAAAAGAAAAAAATTATTACAATTATGAAATATATTGATACAATAATATAAAGAGATTACATATGTTATAGAGAGAGTAAAATCATAAAAATTAATCATAAATTCTTAAGTAATTTATAACAAAATAAATAATTATTTAAAAATAAATAATCTAGTACAATAAATAAAACAGAATGTCATTAATTTCTTTTCTTTTTTCAGTAGAGCAATATTTAAATAATGTGCAATTTAATCAATTAATAAGAATCCTATTTCAAACGCAAAAAACGTGATTAAATTACTTCACTTAAAGATTACTCCGATTAGATAGAATACCTTACGTAAAATATATTTTAATTCTCACTATGGAATTATACAATCATCAACTTTTAAGATGTAATCTTAATGTTTTTTTTATTGTTACAAAAATTAAACGTACATGATAACAATTTTTAAATATACAATTTTATTAGCGTATTGAAAAGTGGAATTCTTAATTTTTTTAGTTATTTATTACTTTTTAGCTTTAAATATATAAATTCATAATCTTTGAATAATTAAAATCACTGATCGGCTTATAATGTCATGTGTTTTTTTTTTTCAACGCAAAAATTACTTGCATATTCCAAATGCCATTTTATTGTTCAAATTCACAGTTGCCAAAGATTAAAAATCATTTTATTTATATCTCAATAGTAGATGATTTTAAAAGGTTGGCATTTTTTATTAATAATTTTTAAGATATCTTTTTATCTCATTTTTAGTATTTATTGAATTCAAGTAATATCTTTGTCTATAAAAAAGCAACAATTTGTTCAAAGCCTATCATTTCATCAGGACAATTATAATAATGTTATAGGACCAATCAAGGAGCAAAATGTCTGAAATTCTCTTTCTCTATCTATCGATCTACAAAAAAAATCTAACAACAACAAATAAAAAATTAATTATAGTTAATTACTGAAAAACATTAAAATTAAAAGATTAAAAGATTTTCAAACATTAAAAGATTTTAAAATCAATCGTACAAACTCTTTCGGGAAAAATAATAATCAAACCGTTTTTAAAATTTGTAATACACAAGCAAATTAACAAAAACCGCAGCATAGTTATCATTACACTTATTACTCTTATTTGCGATTTTTTTTTCTGGTTCAGATATGTAATTAATCATAAATAAGATTTACTTTTTTAAATAAATTAAAATCCTGACTCAGTAGTCAATTGCCCAAATTCTTTAAATAAAATATAAAAATCAAATCGTTTATAAAATTTATAATACAAAAATTATAATTTGATTATAAGAAATAGCTTTTTTATCATTTATTTCGCAAAGTTTATAAAAAAATGCTTTATTTTCAAGATTAGATTAGTATGCATCGTAAAGTAAATCAAAAATATTATTAAAAAAACGAATGTTCTACTGTATTTAACAGTCTTTCTTAAATATATCTTGTATTACAAAAACAAAACAAAAAAAAACTAAGTATGAATGAGTTTTATTAGACTTAAATTGTCTTCAAATTAAAATCGTCTGCATGAAATTCAAATTCATTTACTCATATATCTTATATCTAATCTCGATTAAAAACCCCTAATTCAAATTTGTACGGAATATCACTTAACACCCATAAGCATTTAGCCCATAATTTGTAATATTGATTTAAAATGGTTAGCATTTGACTAAATAACAAAGAGAAATTACAATAAAACAGTACATATGTATCAAGTACTATGAAATGCAATAGAATGAAACAGCTTTGTTAACTTTACATAATTATTATTAGTAAAACATATTCCATTTTAATAATTCTAGAGTTGCAGCAAATCATTGTTAATTGGATAAAAATATTATTAAAAAAACTGTATTTGGAAATTCAAAAGCTATTATTTTAATGCTCATTAAAAAGTTTGATAGAATTTAAAAGTGGAAATATAATAAATGAAAAGAATATTTTAGGTATTTAGATTGAAAATACAAAGCTCAATAAAAATATAAAAGAAACATAATTATACTTGCTGATATATCTGGAATTTCTCGGGAATAAAATAATTTTCATGTTCAATAATTTTAATGCAAAAACTATTTTTATGTACACAAAATCGTTTTATCGTCTGAAATGTTTTTTAAAAATTTAAATAAAAATATTAATTAATCCAGATAAGTTTAAAAAATCGTTGATAGCTAATTATCTGGACGAGTTTTTAATATTTATTTTATAACTACTTTAAATTTGATTCACAAATACCAAATTTAAGAAAAGTTTTTAATGAATGTTTCAACACAATTAATTAAATAGCTAATTTTTCATTAACAAAGAGCACGAAAATAAATTAAATCAATACTTTGTTCTTCATATATATTATTAATGGTCTGCTTAAAAATTTTTCTTTTAGCATTCTTTCAGAATTCTGATGTATTCTGGTAACAATTATTCGAATGTAACAATTATTAAATCAAGTTTGATAATGAAATAATGCTAACTTAGCAACATATTTATAAATTATGTCAAATTCGTCTGCATCTATTGAATTACTAATTAAATTTTGTATTAAAAAATTAAAGAAAAAACTGCACGAAAATAAAATTGATACTATTGATATAATTTTTAATTTGTAATGATATAGAAATATTTCTTTATTTATAATAATGTGTATAATTTGCTCCGGTGTTATTATTAAAAAACGGAAACATTTCGGTTAATTTCAAATTAATTGAATATTTAATTAATTTTGCACTTTGAATAGCTGATGATATTCTCTCTTTTGTCTTAAATAATAAGTGTCCAAAAATTAACTAAATTCGACACAGATGTTTAGAAGAGTATGTGAAATAGACATAGACGCGATACATTTTATTTATATTAATATTTTGGGGAATTTTTTTTCCATAGCACTAAATCAACAAAATTTAAAAATACCATCAATCTATCTAAAATAATTAAAAACATATTATTAATAATTAAATGAAAATAACTTACCATTGCGCTGTCCTGCAGAAAAGAAGAGACCAAAAAAACAAGAAAAAAAAAATTATTTTACAATTTAAAAGATAATATATATAAAATGATGTCATAAATTGTTTTCGAAGATTTTTGTATCGTGGAATAATACAAGATATATATCTAGTTCCGTCCTAACACTACATTAATTATGTACTAATCAAGATGAAGTTCTTAAAAAATTAGAAAATAGAATAAATTAATAAAATAAATAAAATAAATAATACAATTTTAAAGAAATTTTATTAAAGATTAAAATAATGCTATTTACTTATTAACATAAAAAAGTAATTCAAGTAAAACATTTTACATTCCAGTTTAAATTGCTTTAAATCTTTGATTTTAATCGATTCCCTCGTTAAATATTTTCCTGGATCATTCAATTTTTTAAATAAATATTCACAGTAAAATTTTCCAATTTGCATAATTTATTAATAAAGCAGTATTTGGACTTAACAAATTATTATTTTAAAACACATTCAAAATATTTGCACGATTATTGAAATATTATTTCAAATTTACTACAAGAACGTTACATTTTACTAAAAAAAAGGTATATCAATCAAAACAGTGTAATTGAAGGCAGACTGTAGTAATAAAAAAAAAAAATTCGATACTATCAACTGCCACTCGTATGTAATTAAACCTATTAACTATCCACATTACGAATGAAAAATTTGCAATTCATTAATAGAACAATTAAGCATAGGTCAATGTAATAATGGCAGGCAAAGATGGTAGCTTAATATTAATTCAATATTAAATATTCGAACAAACATTAGCAATATAAAATATAAAAAACAGCTTTTAAAATTACACATTAATTTGTGTAACATAGGGCAGTAATAACATTTTCATTTTAATTACATATATATTTCATATTTAATTTATAAATAAATATTATGAAATATTGATTTTATTTTCTTCAATTACTATCGACCATCACTAACCACTTTTAGATTGCACAATGTATCATAAACAATAACAAATATTTTCTCAAAACATTAATTCAAAAACATAATACAAATGTTTGAAAATATTTTTTTTAAACTAATGTCAATTAAAAAATATTTATATTGCAAAAACAAAACACGAACCATCAATCAAAATTATCAAACAATGATGTTTTCAAATTCTAAAAGAGAAAAATGCTTACACGTTTCTTATTTAAAGCAATCTACGAATTTTAAGCAAATTCATAAATAACACCAAATTTTCATGTTCCTCAAAAATTTAATTGAATTGTTGAAAAAATAAAACATTTCAAACTATTAAAAAGCAAACTCCATTGAAAATGAAAAGAAGATTAATTTTGTAAACATTTAAAAAAAAAAGTTCAGGAAAAAATCACATATTGTTTGATAAAGGATTCCAAAACTATCCGCTCTTGATCATGCGTTAGGATGTGTTTAATTCGTCAAGATAGAGGTGAAAGGAGATGTTTACATTTAACAATAAAATAAACTGGGATTACTCACAGACTGAATTAAAATAAAACAGTTCAGAAACGACACGATATTCACATAAACGTGAAAAAAATATTGAACCAAAAAAGTATCTAATAGGGTGAAAATCAAGGTAAAAAAAAAGGACGAAGGATTCCGGAAATGCGTTCATCCTTCCGCGTCTCGCCTCTTAATGAGAATAGAATCGTCGAAAAGTGGTCATCTCAGAATACTGAAACGAACAGTAGATTTATATGAATTTCATTTACAGATTACTGTACAATCTACATTATGATAACACTGGTGATGTGCATGTTGCAATGCTTCATATTACACTACATGTCAGAAAGATCATGATATACAATGTGATCGCAAAATCTTAATCTGAATTACAAAAAAAGTATCATGAATTATTGAATATAATACATTAATTTTTTTATTATGGAATAGTTGTGCTCTAAATTTTTTTAATACAACAGATGGCACATCTAATGTAGAAATAGTGGCTTTACGTTTGATTGTTATCAAAATTGAACGAAGATGTGATGAAAATGGCATCAATGACTTTCAAGCTCACCTGATATTACTCCATAAGATTTTTTCTTTAAGTGTTGCATAAAGCGCAGAGTGTTTGCTGATGTTGTTTAGCTATTATACTAAAACAGATGCTGTGTTTAGTGTGATATCTGAAATATTGCATAATACCTGGAAAAAACTGGGAAACCGCCTCGATATTCTTCGAGCTACTAGGGTGCTCACATCGAATTTATTAACATAAGGTTATAATATGGTTTATTAAGAGGGTTTTATTAATAATGGTGTTAATAATATGGTTTGTTAAGATGGTTTTATTAATAATGGTGTTAATAATATGGTTTATTAAAATGGTGTTATTAATAATGGTGTTAATAATATGGTTTATTAAGATGGTTTTATTAATAATGGTGTTAATAATATGATTTATTAAGATGGTTTTATTAATAATGGTGTTAATAATATGGTTTTCTTAAAAACTTTATACCTATCTTTACAATATATCGACACAACAAATACACCAAATCAAAGTAGTTTATTTTATAATATAGTGTGTACTTGAGAAAAGACTTTGCGACCCCTCTGTACAACATGCAGATATACAAAATGAGAAAAATGAGCTCAAAAAGCAATTTCTGTAATTTATATGCAATTTATTAACTCATTACGGTACAATTTACAACTTAACATCACAGATGTTGTAAATGATATATTGTAAGGAAAAGCATAATATACAACAAATACATACAATACTTTACACAAATATAACGTTTTGCATTAAACGAAAGAGTTTGCGTTTCAATTTTTGCTTCATTTCTTCTTGCTTCGTTAATTTAATTCAATAATTTCGAACATTAAAATATATGTTATTTAAATATAGGCACTTAAAAAAAGTTGTTGATTAAATTTAAAGTACAATTAAATGAGTTTAATGGTATTAGAATGATTTGTAAGGAGGGAAAAGTTGCAGAAGCAATTCTTGAAATGCCGTAAGTAGCAAGAAAAGCTTCCGACTACGAATGTTAAGTTTCCATGCTATATCAGTTGTTTTTTTATTTATTTATTTTTTTAAAGTCAGTTTCCAGAGTAGAACGCCATTACAAATTTAAACTTTTCTGTTTATCATCGTGGATTTAATTTAAATGTTGTTACATTTTTTAAAAAAAATCTGTACTCTGATAAAGATAAATTATTTGTTCATTATATGACTTTAATTTTTGTGTATGTAAGTATACGGTGTATAAAATAAGCAGCTTACTAACTAAGAAGTATATTAATATTTTGTTAATTGGTCATTTGTATCTGCAAAAATTTGTAGGAGATATTAGCTGAATTCAAATTTAATTTTCTTCTAGTTGCATTATTTATTAAACCGTAATCCAAATCTACAGTTAACAAATAAAACAGAATTAATAAAAATAATTTTTACATTAATATATGTAGTATATGTTCTTTAGAAACTTTAATTTTATTAAAGATCGTTTTTATATGTACAATAAGTCTTTAAAAATAGTGTTGAATGAAGTTCTGGTAATACACTCTTCAATAATATACATCTACACCTTTATTAAAATGTTTACTGATTAGCTATGCGGGTTTTTTTTCCATATTTTAAACAATGTAATTATTTCTAAATTCAGAAGTATTCATGGCCGTTTTAAACATTCCAGGGGCTCCGAGATAATGCAAATCTCAAGGCCCCTTTTTCTCCCCAAATTTTTTATTGATTTTAATTTAATTTTTATTCAGCAATTTTAAGTAGTGAATTTTGAAAACGGAAGTCGCAAGCAAGTCACTTTCTAAAAAGTCCATTTCAATATTATACAAATAAAAAAAGAACAAAGTCAAAACATGAAATTAATTTTAAGCAAAATATACTAAATACCTTTCTACAACTACTAAAAATTATCAAAAGCTGGTGGTATTTTTCTTTGTTGCTTTTTTTAACTTATCACTCTTTTTTAAGATTTGTCATTTAATCAGACTCGTGATATTTAAATACTTCTTTATCCAACTAGATTATTATGTTAACTTACCTGCATATGCATTTTGTGATTAATATTTATCATAAGTATTCTTTATAAGCTTCTTATGCATTCTGCTTTCAAAATTTGCATAATCAATGGAAAAATAAGAGAATACAACGTTTCAAAATTATCTAAATTTGTAACAATGTCACAAAAGATAAAAGAAATCACACTGAGAATATTTTAAAATAATATTCAATACACTGCAATATTATAAAAATCAAATAAATAGTAAATGCGGGATAAGTTTAAAAATAGTGAAAAATGCTTTCTTACGTATTATTATTCCATTTAAAGTTGTAATGCTCCATTAAAATATCCTGAGTTTTATTTTTAATTCATAAAATAAATTAAGGACTGTTATAGGAACTTAAATAACAAACTACCTGATAACATACGCACAAACACACACACACAAAGGAGGAGGGGGGATGGAAAAAATTGTTTTTGAACACGGAAGCATATACTTTAAATGTCACAGATATCTCCAAATTTTTCGTTTAAAATTATTCAAAAATTAAAGTGTGGAATATTCAGACTTTAATCTAAAAGTTTTAATTAACAAAATAAGATTTTCTTCCAAGAATAAAAGTGAATGTATATATATGCGACTATCAGTCTATTTAAAATATAGACCATTGCACGTAGAGATACTAAATTTAACACACGTATATTTGGGAGAAAGAAATATGCAATTTGGTGCATTTAAAAATATTAATACAAAGAATGTTATCTGTAACGTAAATTATCTTAACATTTTACAAAAATCATTAATTTTATTGGTTTATCAGTCTTCGCGTATTTTTATTCTGTAAAAAGAATACAGATCTTAGCATGTATGTTTTATAGTCAAGATCTTTCGTTTATATTTACGTATGAAAAAGCTTTTATATATACGAGAATACTATTATTTTAAATATAAGTTAAATATATTTATAACTATATCAGGCTAGTTAAGTTATTTATTTCATGTGTATATGAATTATTTATTTGATTACCAGATTTATCAAAAGCTTTGAACATATTTAATTTCAAATAGTAGGAAATTTATCAACTATTCAATTCTCTTATTGACTTGTGTGTTATTAATTAGCTGAAGTGCACATTTAAATTATCCACTTATCTTAAAACAATTGGAGTCGTTTGTGATGGTAAAGGTTAAGTTCAGGTGTAATCCTTTAGAATGGAATTTCTATTTCTTTTAAAGTTTATTGATTTTCATTTCAGAATTATATTTAGCATAATTTGACTGTGAATAATTAAGGCAGAGAATCGATATGATTTGAAATAAAAAACTATTTTTTACTGTAAATTTTTAGAAAGTTATCACGGAAAAAAGTCAATATTTCTCTTAATTTTTGATTAATTAAAATTCTAATTAAAAGTTCAAAAAGTCACTTTCCTACCATCCAAAGTATATATTTGCCAAATATGATAGGCAGACGTCCTGATGTGTACAGAACCAGTATATACACATAGAGACAAAAGTTTTTTTCCTTGTGTTTATCAAAATTTTGTTAACATACCAATACATTTTCTCGCCAAGTACTCTTGCCAACAGATAACATATGCTTTAGCAAATCTAGACTAATCACTCCCTACCCCCTTTTATTTCAAAGAGCTACGCGTGATTTATTGGCCTTTTATGACCCGTAAGCAAATATTCGTACGCATTTGTCCCCTACCCTTTCTAGGACCATGGGAAGTATGCTTCCCACCAAATTTATCAATATTTATATGAAATTATGTAGGTTGGCAAAAGTTCTGACAAATTTTTTTAGAAAGACAGAAACTTAAATGCTTTAGTTCTTTATCTCACACAAAATGATGTGTCTTGATTTGTTACTTAAGTATTAATTAACAAAATTAATCAATTAATCAAATTAAATTTATCTAATAAGTTAAATGAATCCCTTTTCTTATTCCAATTTCAAGCTTAAAAATATTTTAACATAATATGACTTAAAAAAACGGCCCTTTAAATGGTTAATTGGGGAATTTACTATTTTATATCAAACAAGACTGATTTCCAAGACTTTTTATTTTCTCGTATACATAGCATAGAAAAAGTATAATAATTGTTAAAAAATTCGAACTCGAGATCTCCAAGTTTTACACATCCCTGGGTTCGAAAAACACATTTTTGGAAAATGTCCATCTATCTGTCTGTGACAAAAATAATTCAAAAACGCTTTGCGCTAGACGGTTGAAATTTGGTATACGATTCTTTATACCAAATTTGTAAATTTCTATCGAATTTTGTGCAAAATCCGTTCAGACGAAGTCTGTCTGGCTGGCTGTTCGAACATAAGTTAGCATGATAACTATAACATGAGAGCTAGATGGATAAAATTCGGCACACACATTTCACATCTATAACGTAGACACCTATTAAATTTTGAGCCAAATCCATCCCGGGATTGACCATCTGTCGGGCTGTAATTTTAGAAACATATAAACGCGATAACGCAAAAACGCTGTGAGTTAAATATATTAAATATTGTATGGAATTTTATGACTACAAGTGCTAACAAATTTTTGTTTCATTCGGTTGGGAAAAACGCATCTAAAATATAGATTTGATTTTCGGGATGTTAGATTTCGGACTATAGATTTAGTAAAAAATGTTAAATTCACGTAAAATATTAATATTTCGTATCTATAGTATGTATGGCAACGCCATGCAAGGCATTCTCTGTTGCAACATCTTTATTAGTTAGCTGTTTATTGCAAGTGGTTAAAAAAAAATCAAAGTTGGCACTGCCTTTTTTTTCGTAGAAGTGCTTCCCAATTTTTCTTGACCAATGGTATCAGGTGTAAAATATATGGAGCATATATCCAAATGCGTTTTGAAGTTGATAAAATTTTTTCATCTGAATTTTGACATTCAATTTTTTTCTCTCTTCTTCCTAAAGAAAAGCTTGATTTTTTTTTTGTATTTTTATTGATTTTTACAATATAAATTATGAATATAGAATATTTTACATTAAAGGAATATTTAAATTAGAAACAACTAGTATTTATTAAAATTATATTCATCATTAAAGCAACAAAATGCCAATACAAACTACAAATTTGTTTGTTGTTATGTAAAACTGCTGCCAAATAGTGAAATGCCATTTATGGGATATTTAATTCAATTATTAATGATAAAAAATGAGCTAAACATTGGAAATAACAAGGATTTATTATTAAAAGTACAATATAATAAATAACTAATTATTAGTCAGTAATGTTTATATTTACACTTAAGTTGACGATGAAAAAAATTACGCCAAACTTTCAACCCAGTATATGCAACATATTTGCGATTAAAGCAAAGCAAGCAGTGAAATATAATATTGTTGTATCGATTTCAATGCAGTTTAATAATTTAGCTAAATTAAATACTTTAATTAAAATATAATTTGAAATATTATTCAGTTATAACATTAAAATCGCCCAGTGATCCCATTTATAAAATTTTAAAATTTATTCCTCCAAAATCCAATAAAATAAGGACATAATACTATACTATAATACCTCATTATTTCCGGACAGTGAACAAAGCATCCAATAGTTCCAAAATGTATTTCACCTGTATGTGTGATTCATGGTCTTCGAAAGCATTTTTTCCCCCATTATATATCATCCCCATTTCAAATAGTCCTTCGGTGCAATAAAAGCATCGAATGGTTTAATACTTTTCATAAGCTAGTTTTCAGACTCAAGTCTTTTTATCTTAGAACCCAGAAAGTATACATAAAATAATCCGAAGAACAGCTTCAGGAAGAAAAATATCGGCTTTCTCTGGAGTTTCAATTCGTCTGAAGAAGAATGGTATCTCGAAATAATACACATCATTTACAATGTTTTCAGTTACAACAGATTGATTATGGCTTCCTTTACCATTGACATCTACAAGACTCAAGAGTCCAACTTAAGTTACTGTTTTCAGGTCCAAATGGCAAGTCGAAAGCGTCTCTAACATAGAAAAAATCGCAGAAATGTGATCTTTATTTGTGTAATTCCCTCCAGTAGGATAAATATGAGCAATGAAATACTCGTAGTGTTCAGGATTCATGGCTATAAATGCCATTCGTGTTTTTTTTTTACAAATTAGCTGCCTTTGGCGATCAACTTGTTTGTCTAGTTTACTAACTTTTTAAT
Source organism: Argiope aurantia (assembly GCA_026543865.1). NCBI lineage: Eukaryota > Metazoa > Arthropoda > Arachnida > Araneae > Araneidae > Argiope > Argiope aurantia. Next base: position 15,223 of record JAPMOR010006928.1, read on the forward strand.
CTGTAATAGAACGGGTTTTTTTTTTAATTCACCTTGTTGTTTGATACGAATTGAAAAAAAAAGGAATTCATTTGAATTAATTAAAATTAAAAAGTTTACATATTATGAAATAAAAGCGAAACAGAAAATTCTATTACGGAGTAAATGATTGGTAAAAGCACGCGGTTGAATGTTTTGATGTATGAGTTTGAATTCGAGCATTTAAAAACGTGTATCAAATTGAACTAAACAATATTATTAAAATTAAGATACATTAAGTATACTTATTTAATGAAATCAATTTCATTTACGTACTTTCAGAATCTTGAAATTCAATCTTAAAATGATACAAATACAATTTTTGTGAGATAATTGTTTTGGGACATATTAACATTACTTTCCATAGGCAAGTCAGCGATTACTTAACTGGTGACGGTTACGCCTATTTTTGTGCTCGATTAAACTTTCTGTTTGAAACATCCTTCTTATCTTCTTTCCCCTAAATAAATTGAATATTTTGTTGAAAAGGTGAATCCTTTCAAAATATTTTTTCAGCTCCATCAATTAGCTAAGCGAAGTGCTCAGTTTAATGCAGCTGTAAATATATTCAATGACGCAATCTAAAATTCGTATGATATTTTGTTTACATTTGACTGTTGCCACTCGACAATAAGTAATAAGAATGATTTCTGTGCCACGTACGTTAGTGATTTATATATATAGAGGTTAGGAATGCTGGAGTTTTCAATCTGAATTTCTTACAGAATAATTGCATGGAAACAGTAGGCAGTCCTCGGCAGTAGCCATTGTTAAGTAACTAAATTAAATGGTTTCACTAACAGCAAATTCAATGTAATGTGAAAGTGAAAAAAAAAGGTAGATAAAAAAGTTGAAACAATTCCTTGATAACGGTTATCAGTAAAAAGATTGAAATCATTATAAAAAAAAAAACGGGAGAGAATATATAGTTCGTACAAATAAATCTGCAAAAAGTTATGTTAAAGCTCTTATATTGATCTTATTGTAAATAATTTTAATTTAGTTTTATAACGTACACAAAATAAATATTTTACATACAAAAGATTAACTTAGCATTATTACTGCAAAATAATAAAAAATAAGTAAATTTAATGACGCTTTGCATTTTAACTTTCTCGTATACGTAGTATACAGAAAGTATAATAATCGTCAAAAAATTCGAACTCGAGATTTTGACGAATCTCTACGTATTATCCTGAGTTTGAAAAGCACATTTTTGGAAAATGTCCTTCCGTCTGTGACAAAGATATTAGAAAAACGCTTCGATATAGAAGAATGAAATTTGGTATAAGGTCTTTATACCAAATTTATAGATTTCTGTCACATTTTGAGCAAAATCCGTTCAGATGAAGTCTATCTGTCCAGCTGTAACACGATAACTACAAAACGAAGAGAACCAGTTAGATAAAATTCAACGCAAAGAATTAACATCTATAGACCAGGCACCTATCGAATTTTGAACCAAATCGAATAAGAGAGATTGACCGTCTGTCGGTCTGTAATTTTAGAAACAAGTAAACGCGATAACTTAAAGATACAAAGACCTAAATATATCAAATTTGATGTGTGATTTTGTGACTACAAGTGTAGTTTCGTGTAAAATTTTTATTTCAATCTAAAGGGAAAAACTCTCCTAAAACACAAATTTGATTTCCGGATACTATTAACCGCATGCTAGGGATTAATCGCCAAATAACTCGCCAAGGATGACTCGCCAGATTCAGTAAAAATCAGTGGTTAATATTTCGCAACTCTATACTAAATGTGTTCGTTGGGATAACACTTTTATGAGAGAATACACGAGAAAGTTTACAATTTTGTTTTTCAACATAAGTTGTATAAATATATCAATGAGTTTCGGAAAACACGAATACAGTACTCAATAAATTCAAATTTTTAATTAAAATGAATAATTGGTAAAACGTTAGTTGTTTATTTTAAATGTCTAGGTTCCATGTTTCATGTTAAACATGTATTAAATAAATTAATTTTTCAGTTAATTATTAAATAAGAATTTTTTAACAGGCAAAAATGATTTGATGTAGTACATAATAATCGCTTCAGAAAGTAGATTTAAATGCAGAGTAAATATTTTTAGATTTGCTAAAAACTCTTTTTAAATATATTTAGAACTGCGGCTTATATATTTAAATACAAAAGAAATACAAAGTGGAATAGAAACTTTTTTTTACATGCATTGCTTTTTTAATAACTTTACACGATAAAAATAAATCAATAAAAAACAAAAAAAGGCATGGATTTTTATGGAATAGTTTAAAAAAAATATTTGCTCTAAAATTAAAAAAGCACACGATTTGATTCAATTAACAAAATTATTCATACATGCAAATGCACAAGATAGGTACATAAGATACAGACCAAAAATAATACAAGTCCCTATACATAATTTCCTCAAGCGATATAAGAATTCGTTGAAATATGTCGGATACGATAATTTTAAGTGCCCTGTATCCACCTCACTACATCACTTCATCTTCCGGTAGCTACATTCAGGGGTCAGAACTCAGAGAAAAAGAAGGGGGGGGATAATGTCCCCCAATAAATCACTGCGACGTTATTTCCAATTACGCAACCCGCACACTCCCTCTCCTGGAGTCAAGTTGCAGCAGACGACTTTTCGCTTTCCAAACCTCCCCCTTATGCATCCATCATACCTTGAAAGATAGGCACACGGCCCCTGACCCCCTCCCCCTTCACAGCAAATATGATTAATAAAGGCAGATTGAGCACCTATTTTTGACGGTTTCACTCAGACGATAAATACAGGGAAGTGACAGACGATAGTGAAGCGTTTAGCGTGTATAAAGATTGACGTGGAAAAAACATTAAGACTTATCTGCAAGTTCGTGAGGTGAATCGAAAATTGTAATTCTTGTTTGGTACTTACTTCGCTGTTTGTTCTTGTGATAGAGACTTTCCTAACAGATTATGGAGCCTGAGTGGTTGAGTTAAATTGATTAATAATTTGAACCCTGATCTGATGAATCAAGTATTCGCATTTTGAGTTGACATTTTTTACGTGAACTTGCAACCTTTAGTAATATTTCGAACTCGATTGTCTCGTCATTTCAGCATTTATAGATTTTATTTGGTTGATTTTTTTTTCTTTTCACTTTTACCGTTTCATTTTTTTTCTTCATATTATCATTATTCTCACGGTCGTTGCAATATTCAATTAAACAGCGGTTGTTCGCATTCTTTTTTTACATTCTGTTAATAGAATACATAATCTTAACATTTCTGATAATATCTCTAATGAATCTGATGAATCAAGTATTCGTATTTTGAGTAAATATCTTTAATGTTATAATTTCATTGAATAAAAGAACTGTAAAAAACATATAAAACTGCTCAATTTAAACTGAAAATAAAATAACCAGTGGCAGTGGTCTCCCCAAAACGTTATTGCATATATTCTAATACACTCATGTCCATAAATTAAGGATAATGTAAGTTCAGGAAAAGAAAGAGTCGGAAGCAAAACAAATGTGACTTATTTGTAAAATCTATTTATTAAACAAAAGGTAAAGAGCAAAAAAGATGCTATATGTTTGATATCATTAATAAAGATTGCGATTTTTTACTCCCTGGAGCAAACTACAAAAAAAAAAAAAAACTATTTATAAAAACCAATATTACATGCTTGGTATGATGGTTAATACATAGAGTATGTCTCCCAGACGATGCAACACAATCCGTACAACGTCTAGGTATCAAATTATTGATATGATCTTGGGGAATATTGCACCACTCGGCAAGAAATGCTCTCCGAAGTTCCGGTAGACATGTAGGAGCTGGTTGACGGGCTGCAACTAGTCGGCCAAGCATGTCCCACACATGCTCTACTGGATTCAAGTCCGGTGAAAATGCTGGCCAGTCCAGAAGGGTGATATCCTCCGATCAGAGGCATTTGTTTACGATGTCTGCATGGTGAGGACAGGCGTTGTCATCTATAAACACGAATTTTGCGCCCATGGCGCCCCGAAACAAACGTACATGTTGTTCCAGAATGACATCCTGATAGATTTGGCTTGTCATGGTTCCAATTTGAACATGCAGGTCAGTCCTGGAACCCAGAATAATTCCTTCCCAAACGAGCACTCCTACACCATTGTAACGGTGTCGTTCAATGATATTCTTTTGGTGGTATAGGGTACCTGGCGCTCTCCATATGAAAGTCCGGTAAGAATCAGACTGCAAGTTAAACCTGCACTCGTCGGAAAACATCACATAAGCCAACTATTGCGGTGTCCACAATGCATGCTCTCTACACCAGGCTAACCGCAAGCCACAGTGAGTTTCAGAAAGTGTAACACATCTGACAGGCCTACGAAATATAGACCAATCTGCCCTACACGGTCTGCCTTGAGCTGACGAGACAGGTCTGATGCTGTGCTTCGTCTGTTTCTTTTGGCAGTAACTGCCAAATACCGGTTTTCATTCGGCGTTGTAACTCGGGGGCGACCTGTGCTGTAACGTCTACTGACATTACCATCATCTTGGAATCGTTGCCAAAGCCTGGAGATGACACTCTGGACGATTCCAAGTTCCTCGGGTACTTCCAAATGGGTACGCCCACATTCCAGACGGCCGATAATTCTACCACGTAAAAAATTATCCAAATGCGTCCTTTGTGTCATAACTATGCGGTTATTACACAGAAAGGCTTATAAAGCGCTTGCGAACAATTTTACTTCTTTGCCTGTATTCCTTATACATCACTCTCGTCATATTGACGTACTATCAGTGTCATCTGGTGGCTTCCTGCAATTTGCATATGATTTTTGAAGATATGTGTAGTCATTGTACGGGTGATATATGTACTTTAGAGTTCGATTTCCGCCTGACTCTGAATTATTCTTAATTTATGGACATGAGTATAAATATGTTATACCAGAGAACGCCTTGCATAGCATTGGTGTACAACAATTACGAATATTAGTCTTTGGCATGAATTTAGCATTTTTGTTGAATCTATCGTGTCATCCTTAGCGAGTTATTTGACGAATCCTTGGTTTACGGTTAATAGTATCTGAGATATGAATTTGTGTTTCATATAAATTGTTTTGTAAATATTTTTGATGATTTCTAAATATATTTTTTTAATGTTTGTTTGATGTTGCTTAAAATTCCCATGTCATATCGGGTGGAGGCTAGATTTATACCGAGTTTACATTCGGCCAGTAGGCAGCGCATGCGCGGAAAAGGACTGATTTATGTTTGCCACAATTTCATAAGATAGATTAAGGTATTCCATGCTTGGCTATCAATTGCAGTTTTCGTGACCCTGAATTTTTTATTTTCACTGCGTATCCTATTAAAATGATGGAAAATTACACAAAGAAACATGATAAAATAAAAAAAGGTCAACATTTACAATTTGGAAAATTGTAGAGTAAAATATGGCAAATAAAATGAAAAAGCACACCTTGCATCACTCACAAACTCGCATCAGAATGAGCAAAGAGCAAAAAATGTCGGAATTAATCTATGATAAGTGATTAATTTTTCAAGCAAAAATAAAAATAAAAATAAAAATAAAAATAAAAAAATAAACACACAAAATTCTACAAACGCATGCGCAGTAAGAAAAAAATACAATGCAGCGGCATGTTGTTGTCCCGCCGGGACCTACTGACAGTCTTATAACTGGCCGAGTGTAAACCCGGCATTAAATTTAAAACTATTTTTTTTCTCTTTGTGCTATGGCACGGGCAACACTGTGCGGGGTACTGCTAGTTTACCATAAAAGAAAACTAGGCCTGATAGTCGGATAGTACGGAAGCCGGATAGTCGCGAACCGGATACTTGGGAGTGTACTGCATTTACATTTCTAACAACATATTCCAAAAATTACTCTAGTTATCCGGTTAATTATATATATATATATATATATATAGAATCTACTAGAGAATACACCTAACAAGAGTGAAAAGTGAGTTGAATTGCGTAAGCCCCTCTTTTTCCCTCCATCCAGAAAGGGGTCAAGAGTGGGAAAAGTTTAGGAAGACCTGGATTAGAACATTTTCTCACAGAACAACTACGGGAAAAAAAATCTATACATATCTGGTTATTTCCCACTCCACCTACTCTAAGAATTCTAATAACCATTCATCAGTTATTTGAACACAAATTACAAGGGAAAAAAAGTTAAGGAGCGAAAAGATACTCTTTCCCGTGTGGGAAAGTCATTTTTATCCCAGATGTCACCTTTTCCCCCCACAACTCTATTAAACAAATAACGAGCGCGCTAAATAGGGACATTGAAAGCTGGCAACACAAGGAATCCAAACCAATCGACAGTAGGAATTTTTAATCAAGTAAACCACGGAATCAAGTTTCCTCTAAGCCTTCATTTGACAGACGATCACACGAGCCAGGATCGTCTGCCAGTTCCATAACTCAGAGGCTGGCGAGAAGGAGCTACCGGAATGCGGAGGAACAGACAGTGACAAATGAGGGGTCGCGCGGCCGCACACTCATCACGCGCGAAGTCGTCTGCTAGCAAACGATATTTCTGTACCCCTATACACATTCTCTATTAACGGGACCAACAAATCTTCCTGTCCCAGTCTAAGATGGAATAGACAGACAGACTGGCGGAGATATTTCTCTCTTTTATTTAGTTATTTTTTTCCGTTGCCACCCGTAGGTTTCTGCATTTCTTATGCACGAATGCCCATCTTTTAACTGTCATAACATCGTATAACATCATCATCATTAAACTTGAAAGATAAGTTACTGGCTGTGAACAGATGGTGATGTAAATTCAAAAGAATAGGAAAAAAGAGTCATAATCCATCATTTGAAAAAGAAAGTGGCAACACATAAACTTCGAATTTATAATTAAATCAGATAGGATTTCGTTTATTTATTATTTTATATGGAAAGCTATTTTTTTAATATGTAACTCTTCTAAGTATGCGGAAACAGCATTTATTAATTAAATTTTTAATAAGAGAGTCCTTTTTAGGTTGATAAAGCTGTGAAAAAAATTGCAGATGTTAGATAACTAAAAATGCCGGATATATATATATATATATCAATATATATATATATATATACATATACATATATTATTGTGCTAGTTTTTTTTATTATAATGCGTATGTTCAAGGAATAAGGGACGTATTAGTATATTAATGGCCGTCGATGACATGAATTAGAACGAATAAAGAACAAAATAAAGTAACCTACTAAAAAGAACGATGAACTAACAAGTGATATATTAAAAATATTGCATTATATTAAAATTTGACACTATAGTATGTACGTTCAAGTGATAAACAACGTATTGGTATACTATCAGACGTTAATGACATGAATTAGAACGAATTGATATTTAATTTAAAGAATTTACTAATGAGAACAACGAACTAAAGAGTGATATACTAAAGATGTTTCATTATACTAATTTTTTTCTATAGTACAAAGGATAAACAACGTACTATTATACTATCTGCCGTTAATGATATGATTTAGAAGGAATCATGAGTAAAATTAGAGAATTTACTAATGAGAACAACGAACTAACGAGTGATATACCAAAGATGTTTCATTGTACAAAAGTTTTTTTTGCTACAGTACATTATCCAAAAGATAAACAACATATTAGTATACTATCAGATGTTAATGACATTAATTAGAACGAATCGTGAGTAAAATTAGAGAATTTACTAATCAGAACAACGAACTAACGAATGGTACATGTTTCATTATACTGATGTATGAAAATACTTCATTATACTAAAATTATTTTGCTATAGTACATCATTTAAAAGATAAATAGCGTAGAATTATATTATCAGTTAATGAAATAAATTAGAACGAATCGAGAATAAAATTAAAGAATCTGCTAATGAGAACAAGAATTAACGAGTAATATACTAAAAATGTTTCATTATGCTAAAATTTTTTGCTATAAACAACGTAATATTATACTATCAGACGTTAATAACAAGAATTGGAATGAATTGAGAGTAAAATTAAGACGTTAATGACAGGAGTAAAATTAAAGATAAGAATGACAAGAGTAATATTAAGATTCACAAATGAGGACAACGAACTAAAGAGTGATACATTAAAGATGTTTTATTATTCTAAAATATTTTGCTATAGTACACAATCCAAGGGATAAACAACGTATTATTATACTATCAGACGTTAATGACAAGAATTAGAATGAATCGAGAATAAAATTAAGAAACTTACTAATGAGAACAATGGCATGAATTAGAACGAATCGAGAATAAAATTAAAGAATTTACTAATGAGAACAACGAGCTAAAGAGTGATGCACTAAAAATGTTTCATTACACTAATTTTGTTTGCTATAAAATATCAACTAAAGGAGAAACAACGTACCAGATAAATCAGATGTTCAAGTCACGAATAGAAACGAATCGAAAGTAAAATTAAAGAATTTTCTAATGAGAATAACAAACTAACGAGTGATATACTAAAGATGTTTCAAATTTTTTTTTGCTATAGTACATCAGCTACGGATAAACAACGTTCTAGAGCAATATCTTTCATTAATGACATGAATTAAAATGAATCGAACGTAAAATTTAAGAATTTACTAAGGTGAACAACGAATTAACGAGGGACATACTAAAGATGTTCCATTATACTAAAAATTTTTGCTGTAGTACATCATTTAAAGAATAAACAATGCATTAGTATAAATCAGACGTTAATGACATAAATTAGAATGAAGCAAGAGTAAAATTAAAGAATTTACTAATAAGAACAACAAATTAACGAGAGATAGGTTGAAAATGTTTTATTAAAATTTTTTGGTATATACAAGGGATAAACGACATACTAGAATGTTTTTATACGTTAATAACATGCATTAGAACGAATCGAGAGTAGAATTAAATAATAAGAACAACGAACTAACAAGTGATAAAATAATGTTTCATTATACTAAAAGTTTTGCTACAGCGCATCATCCAAGGAAAATAAAACGTACAAGTATACTACCAGGCGTAAATGACATGAATTAGAACGAATCGAGAGTAAAATTAAAGAATTTATTAATGGGAACAACGAACTAATGTGTGATATATTAAAAATATTTCATTGTAGTAAAATTTTTTACTATAGTACATCATCCAAAGGATAAGCGAAGTACTAACAACATAATATCAGATTTTGATTACATAAATTAGAACAAACCGAGAACGAAACAAATACTAAATTCCAATGTATTAAAATTTTTATACACTTTATACATTATACACATTTTTATACACTTTTATACACACACAAAAATATACACTTTTTTATAATATTATCAGAAATGCTTTTACTAACCTTTATTGCAGCTAGTTTGGGTTCTTTCTTCAGTAAGGCTACCAAAGCATGGTAATCGCATTGAGCAGCTTTCACGAACCATTCCCTTTTCAACTTCGTATCCAGCTGCAAAGTATAATTCGGATAATTACGTCGTCTTTGAATACGAGAGACGGAAATTTTCATGCTTAATAGAAACTGACAGAACACACCGTTCCAAATGACATTTAGACAAATAAAGGTCAATGAGAATAAATAAATGAGTTATCAAACAAACATTCAGACTTTTCGATACAATTTCCTACATTGGTTTTGTTGATAAGAGGCCACTAATGCAGCGATAGCGAAAGATATCAGTTTGAAATAATTGTAGAGAAAGATTTTAAAACTATTGTATGTAACTGTTTTGTTTATTCTACGCAGCACAATCAAGAACATTCATCAGTTTTACATTTCAGTTATATTTGTTCTTTTATAGTGAAAATAAATCCAGTGAATTGCGATGGTAAATCTTTGGTTTGTAGTACTTTGAATTAAGAATTTTGTAATTTTCTTTTGAATAATTATTACATTTCTCAGTTGAAACAGAAAATTTCGCTAATTTAAATTTTTTAGAGAATTTAAGTAAGTTATTATATAATTTTATTTAAATAATTTAAAATTAAAAAAATTAATTTATTATGCTTTAGTACTTTTTACTCTAATTTATATAGTTTAATACAATACCAATTAAAGGGGGGAAAAGTACTCCAGATAGAATAATAAAAACGTATCCAGTGAATTGCGATGATAAATCTTTGGTCTATAGTACTTTGAATTTTGAATTTCATAATTTTCTTTTGAATAATTATTGTATTTTTCAGTTGAAACAAAAAAAAAAATTTGCTAACAAAAACTTTTAAAGAATTTAACTAAACTATTACGTAATTTCAATTAAATGATTTAAAATTAAAAAAAATTAATTTATCATTTTTAGTACTTTTTACTCTAATCTATATAGATTAATACAATAACGATTAAGGGGAAAAAAGTACTCCAGATAAAATAATAAAAACATATTCAGTGAATTGCGATGATAAATCTATGGTTTGTAGTATTTTGAATTTCGTAATTTTCTTTTGAATAATTTATTGTATTTCTCAGTTGAAAAAAAAAATTACTAGTAAATTTTTTTAGAGAACTTAACTAAGCTATTATATAATTTTAATTCATTTAAAATTTAAAAAATTAACTTTTCAATTTTTTCAGCATTTCTTACTCTAATCTCTATATATAAATGCAATAACAATTAAGGAAAAAAGTACTCCAGATAGAATTAAAAATATAATAATTTATAAAAAACTTTTTTTTGCAATTTTTATTTTCATTACATTAACTTTCACTGTAAAAATAAATTCAATGACATACAAAAATAATTCTTTAATTTATTAATAAAAATAAAAGAATTAAATTAATTTGAATATTAGAAAACAATCATTCTCTTCCTTATGTTTTTCTCTCCATATGATTTTTATATTTTAAATTTTGATTCTTAATTTTCACCATATTCTTGACGCAGTTTGGCCAAATATGGCTTTTTTGCCATAAAACTCAAATTCACACTTAAACACTTTCGATATTGTAAAATTGCTATTTTTTCCTTTTAAAGCTGCAACTATCGGTGAAATTAAAATTTACATTTGAAATAAATTATTACAAATATGATTTTTGATACTCTAGAAAACTACGAAACCTATTCAAAAATATCGGTAATAAAGAATAAGTAAACGTGAAATGAATGATAACTTTCATCTTAAAAAATACAAAAATATACATACTTTAAAAAATTATTAAAATCTTACCACAGAAATGGAAACATCATCATCAGTTCCAATTCCCTATGAAAAAAATTCAATTAAAAAATAGATATAAATGTTAAAACATTTTACATTTTTAAAAAACATATAAATTTGTACATTCACAGAAAAAATATGTTTAAAAAGCTTCTTGCATTCGATTGTTGACTTTAAGTGTAAAAGTATGCTACCTCGTATTTATTTTTTAAATATGTTAAACAATCTTTTTATTTCAACGCAATTAGTGTAAATTACGGAAATATTTACATGTTTGCATCTTATTGCCCTGTGTGCTAATTATTAGAATAAGATTACATGCATAATAAATAGTTCTTGTCTAATATTAAGTCTCTTCAACTATTTATTTTTTATTTTTTATTTTCGATGTTGCCAAAAAAATGTTTGCAGAAGCAACCAATAATAGATATAGCCAATATGAATTTCAGAATACGAATTTCAGTTCTTATGAGTTTCAGAATTCTAGAAGAATATTCTGTGTTTCCAGTATTTTAAGAAATTCTGGAAACACAGATTATTCTACTATTTTGTAATCAAATTTCTGGAGAATTCAGAATGTTCAAAGATGCCTCAGAATCCCTTAAAAATCCAAATTAAGAAAACATAGAGAGAGAAAAAAATTGAAATATTAAAGTAGAAAAGAAAAAAAAAAATGTGCAATTTATTAACTTTAATAGCTACAATCGGTTCAAAAAATAATTTTCAGAATCGTTTGCATTTATGTAGCGTTAATGGGCAATACGACAATGACGTAATAGTGCTATTTAACTCGTTAGTGAAGCTATAGGAAAAAACAGATATGCAGTTTACTTAAAGAAGTGAATATTGGGGGGGGGATACAGGAATTTTACCATTTTTATACTTATGTAAACAAAATTATTCACTATCATTTAAGCATTGCGTTCCTGCTTCTTTTCAAAGATTAATCTGCATTTTTTGTCATTTGAGATTAAAATATTGCAAACAATTTCTTTCTGCTAGCAATCCACAGCCTAGACAATATGTGATTTTTGGCTCTTTCCATCATTAAGGAAATAACTCAGTAATTTTGTAAAATCATTAAACATTTGGAAGATCCTGGCTATAATACAGTAGTTTTTACTTTCTCGTATACGTAGTAGAAGCTAGCTTCAGATGGTATTCTTTAATTGCATATACATTACGGAAAAAAGCAGCAATATTTACCACTCGGTTTTTGAAGACAATGACTATTTGATACATGCCAAAACATCTTCTAAATGCTTCTTTCTAATCAGCTGGAAATTTTCTTTTTGAATGGCATTGAATTTGCCTTTGTAGCATTTGTATTAAATTAAGAAGTCAAAAAGTGATTAATCTGTAATATGAATGTTAAAGAATGCAGCATTACGCTTATTGAACATTTTCTTTTTATGCTTTTTCAACCAGCGGAAGTGGTCTTTCCAAAACGTTTTCTCATATACTCGAATAAAAATACTATTCCAGAGAACGCCTTGCATAGCACTGGCGTACTATAGTTACGAAATATTAACCTTTGGCGTGAATTTAGCATTTTTATTTTCGTACACTTAGTATAGTGAAAGTATAATAATCGTCAAATAATTCGAACTCGAGATTTTGACGAATCTTCACGTTTTAGACCTTTCTGAGTTTGAAAAACACATTTTTGGAAAGTGTCCGTCCGTCTATCTGTGACAAAGATAACTCAAACACGCTTTGAGCTAGACGGTCGAAATTTGGTATACGGTCTTTACACCAAATTTGTAGATTTCTATCAAATTATGAGTAAAATCTGTTCAGAGGAAGTCCGTCTGTACGCCTTTTCGAATATAAGTTAACGCGATAATTACAAAACGAAGAGAGCAAAATAAATATAAATAGGTACATAGATGTAGCATCTATAGAATAGACATCTGTCAAATTTTGAGCTAAATCCAACAAAGGGTTGACTGTCTGTCGATCTGCATTTTCAGAAATATGTGAACTCGATAAATCAAAAACCAAGTGATTTAAATATATCATATTTGGTATGGGTTTTTGTGACTTCAAGTTCAGTTTTATGTCAAATTTTGTTTCAATCGGTTGAGAAAAATGTGTCTAAAATACAAATTGGATTTTTGGGTATTATAAATGAATGCCAGTGATTATTCGCCAAATAACAGGATAGATTCAGTAAAAATGCTAAATTCATCTCAAGAATTAATACTTCGTAACTATTGTGCGTCATTGCCATGTAAAGTGTTCTCTGCCATGACAAGTTTATTAGAGAGTAAGCCGGAAAATTTATGGGGAACCACTGCCGCTAGTTTGTGTCTAAGTACAGATTTCTATACAATTAAGAGTAAATTTTAAAAATAATATAAAGAGGTATTAATCATGTTTAAAATAGCAACATGCGACGGCATTGAATTGCTTTTTTTTTTCTCTCGTTATCATCCAAACGGAAAACCACATTTGGCCAAGCAAAGAAATTGTGAAAATTTTCTATTCTTCTAACAATCCTAGTCGTTGCTTTCGCAATGACAGTGTGCGAATTTCATACAAATTCTTATACATTTATAGTTGCACCACCGTTTGGTATTCCTTTTTATTAAATGAACATATTTTCTTCTAGTGGTGTGATATTTTTTGCATTTTTTTAGGTTGTTTTGCTGTTTTGACGAATAGATACTTCTTTTTAACACAAATTCAAATTCTTTCTAAAACACAAATTCTATTTTCAGATTCTATTAATGCATGCCAGGGAATAATCGCCAAATAATTCATCAAAGATGGCACGATAGCTTCAGTGAAAATGCTCAATTTATGCCAAAGGTTAATAATTCGTAACTATTGTACGCCAATGCCATGTAAGGCGTTTCTCTGACATGACAAGTTTATTTGAGAGTATGCGAGAAACTTTTGGGGCGATTTGGCTGGTTTTAAAAGTATCCCGAAGACGTATGGAGATGTTCATACATAACAAAATGTCAAAAAGGATGCACCTGCAAACAATAAAAGAAAAAGTTTTCAACAAAAATAATTGATTACGGAAAAGAGCAAAAAACCAGCGTTATTTATGGAGTCTTTCACACTTAAAATACGAAAGCGATGAAATTATTTAATTACAGTTGAAATTACTCTCCTAATATTTGAACGATATTTTAACGGAAACTTTGATCTAGCTTTCTATCAAAATTAAAAACTTCTGCAAATAAAATTGGTAGAAATCAAATTTATTCTCAATATTATGTCAAAACTTTGGATATGTTATGCTATTTGAAAAATTGTACTGGATTTGAATAGTCTAACTTCAATTATTTTAGAAGCATTGAGACAGTTTTCAACGAAATATTAATTATTAACATTCATTTTATGATAATTTTTTTAAACTTTTGAATATTATTAACTGAACAAATTTTATAAAAACTTATATTTTCATTTTAAACTATTAAAATTAATATGATAATCCAGAGTTAATAAAATTAAATATTTTACTATATAATTGTCAGTAAAATCTACATTATATCAATATCTTCCCGTGAATAGAATTCGTTCAAAATTCGACAGAAATTCCATTTGTAGTCATAAGATCACATATCGAATTTCATTCATTTAAGTCATTACATTTATGAATTATTATATTTGAATGCTTATGAAAATACAGAGTGATTGTCAGTTAGTTCTTTGACGGATTTTGTTCAAATTTTGATGAGTATCCATATTTTAGATTCTAAGCCTATGTACCAAACTTTATCTATCCAGCTGTTCATATTTTGCAGTTATCCAATTCATTTGTACGCGGACAGACTTCTTGTAAATGGATTTCGTTCAAAATTGACAGGAACATACAAATTTGGTCGAGATTCCAAATACGAATTTGAGCAGTTTCATTCAAAGCGTTTTTTAATTTTCGCGTTCACAGATAGATATGCCTGATTCTAAAAATGTGCTTTTCGAACTCAAGGGGTTTTAAAATGTGGAGATTCATCAAAATCTCAAATTCGATTTTTTTTTTTTTACGACTACATCACTTTCTTTATACTTCGTGTATACAAAGAAGTAAAAATAGAAATAAAAAGCTCATTTACATATTTATCAATTAATTTGCATTTATGGCAACAACTTTCTTCAAATATGATTTGGTTAGAAAGTGAAATCCACATGTCGTAAAATGCATTATTGCTTCTAGTTTAAGCCAGAGTATGTTGTCAAACAATCTGAGATGTCAAGACGACTAGACACGCGTTTCGAAATAAGACAGATAAAAAGACAAAATAGTAACAGATGATTATGTGCCAGTGTGCATTATGCAGCAGAAGATAAACTATACGCATGAAATCTTATCTAGGTTAATGAGTTCTAAGTTCACTGCTAATAGCTGAGAGCTGCATTTATTCCAGATAAGCTGTTATGACAATCTTGCATACTAAAATTAAATTTAGTAGATAGAGTAATATACAGCGAAATTTGTATGAAATATGAAAACAACAACATAAGAATTCCCCTTTTCATCATAAATGTTGCCTGAAAATTAGGGTGGAATAAGGAAGCTGCAGAAAATAATTCAAAAAATAAAGAAGATCGGTCAAAAAGTTCAATTATGAAAATTAACGCTATACCATAATAAAATCACAGGAAAAAGTTTCATGGAGTTATCTGTAAAATTGTCGGAGATATTTGAGATTAAAAGTATAAACTTTTCGTAATTTGACAAAGAGTTCGTTCTAAAAATGAAAAATGCATTTTCTAGCCTTAACATGTAGTTTTTCCGTGTTAAGCAATGGCAAAATAAAATTTAAGCATCGTATAAAGTAAAGAAAAATAATTAAAAAAAATCTAAAAAAACGCACTCGGAAAGTGGGACAGGGAGGATATGAGAATAAATTTTTCATTTTTAGGACGAACTTCTTTTCACGTCACTGAATTTTCATACTTTTAATCGCCAACAGCTACGCCAATTTTATAGATAACTCTTTCCTGTGTTTCTATCATAGAATAGCATACTTTTTAATAATTTTGGCACTTTTTGGCCAATCTCCTTTATTTTTTTAGTTATATTTGTAACTTCCTTATCTCGCTGCTAGGGGCGCTATAACTTTTTTCAATGAATTCAGCATAATCACTTTATTATACGTCACTTCCCTTATTAAACAAGACGACGTTCTGAATTTAAAGGGCCTTAAAGTAACGATCACTCTGTATATAGAAAGATATTTCTTTTATTGATTGTATACTTAGGTTACATAAAATTATTTACATTCCTTCAAATCAGGAAAATACGAAAAGTCGAAAAAAAAATACTATTTTAATGTGTTATAATTGATTAAAACAAAATAATTATATTCTAGGCAGAGTTAAAATTGACAAGACGGTTTCTCCAAAAACTTATTTTTAAAAATTAAAATGATTCTGAAGACCCTTTTTTCCAGAAATTATTAAAAATATGAACTATTTACTTAAAAATTTTAAAAAATTGGGACAATTCGGGGCATTTTTCAAGATTGCCCCCCCCCTTTCTTTTTTCCCTTAAATCTGAATCATCTATTCACTTAAATCTCTTCAGTGATGATAGAGTTATTGTATACCAGCCAAACATATATAGTGATGATTTGGTCGAATTTTAATCTTAATATTCGAGAATAAAATACGAGACCATTACTGTTCTCGTATTTTTTACATCAAATCAAAAGCTATCAGAAAATATTTATTACCAGCCAACCAATTAACTAATTGTTCAGGATTGAAAAAGTTTTTATTACGAAAACTCGTCATTTACTCCAAAATAATATTATTTTTGTTTTGGGAGGAATTACCATATTGAAATATAATCATTCACTAAAACAGGATGATTATTATTATGCATACCAGCTGGACAGGAAGGAAAATGTTTCAAAAATATTAAAAATTAAACGTCTTTAATCCTATTAATATGAACTATTTAAATAAGCTTAAGAAACAAAATAATTGAGTGCATTTTTTCCCTCATTCCGAGATATTTGGCAGTAGGTAACCATTTGCCACTTTGGTAGCCTTTACCCAAAGTTTTTGGTTGTACTTTCCCCCATTCCGAGACATTTGGCAGTTGGTAATCATTTGGCACTTTGTCAGTCTTTAACCAAAGTCTTAAGTATCTTTACCCTTTGGTAATTGGTAGTCTTTTCCCCCATTTCGAGACATTTGGCACTTGTAAGTCTTAAGTCTTTACCCATGGTGACATACTTACAAGTATCATGCAAACATACACAACAAATGTCTATTGAAATTTCGTTCCATTCTCCGATACTGATATTCAACCATTTGGATGTCATGTCTTATGTAATTTTTGATGGCAACTAACAATACAGTGTGTCCATGGCGTCATGGTTGGAGTTTTAAAGTTTTTTTTTTTTAATATGCAACTTAAACATCAAACTTTTTAAACAAGTAACCAAATTATTCAATAGACTTACTAAGTTTATTTATATGTTTTTTACAATTCAATTTAATTATGTTTATCAAATGGACGTTATTTGGACGCCATGATTTCCATAATTTTTGATGGCGAGTCAATACACGATGTATCCGCGGTGTCATGGTGGGAGTTTCAAAGCTTTTTTTAAATGCGCATCTTAAACATAAAACTTTTAAAACAAATGCAAAATTATTCTGTAGACTTATCAAGATTATTTGTATGTTATGTACAATTCGACTTAATTATGTTTATTTGAGAATTATAGGAATAAAAAAAAATATCTACCACTATGCAGCCACACTACCATTTAATCAATGTACTTACTAACTAATCAGATCTTTATCATGACAATTAGCCATTAATTCTAACATCGATTAGTTTTTGACAAGCAATTTCATTCAATAGATCGCAATGCCAGACAAATTTTGCAATTGCCATTTATTTAATTTTGAGGATTAAAAAAATTCTACTTCTTACTGCGCTGTCAAGATATTTTACCTGAAATGAAATAAAATCGAAAAATTAAGCAGATCATTTACAAAGCGAAAACTATACCTTCGAATGAATCCTGTTTTCTTTGTCAGGTGTGAGTGGCGAATGGGATCGTTTGGTGTTCCTCTTTTTTTCCATGTCGTCGAAGTGCTGGACTCGATCTCTCACTTTGCCACTGGCCATGGACCAGTCACGGTTTGGTTGCTGGAGAAGTGAACAACAATCAAACTCA
>JAPMOR010006932.1:1860-46254 GCA_026543865.1 Argiope aurantia
AATAATAGTATTGAATGAACTTATAATAATAGTATTGAATGAACTTACAATAATAGTATTGAATGAACCTACAATAATAGTATTGAATGAACCTACAATAATAGTATTGAATGAACTATTATTTTATACATATATATTTTTTGTAATAAAATGATGACATGTTTTTGAGTTGCAACTATCTCTAAATGCCTATGTATCAGCATTCAAGTCCGATTTAATATTGAATCCTGATTTCTAAAGTGCTTAAGAAAAAAAAACACATTATTTGATGTTGCAGATTAATTTCCAATGCATATGCTTTATTGAATTGCAAAGAAAGGACACTCTCAATTTTGTTTTTGACAAAAAATGGAAAGAAACTTAAACCAAGGAAAGAGTCTAAAGTTTTTCTAAAGAAAGATACACCTCTTTATTTGTCATTTGTGAGAAATTGACTAGACCAAGTCAACTTTAACTTTTTTGCCACAGAACAGTTCTGCCATTTTTTGAATGGAGCAAAATAAAAAGAACTTTTCATTACTGTAATAAACCGCTCGGTTGACTAAATAAATGCAAATATAACTTCTTTTATATTATATTAGGTAAAAGTTCACAACAGTAATAGTTATGTTAACAGCTAAAAAAAGCAGTTTTCATCAAAGTCTATGCCAAGAATTAGACGTGTTTGGAAAACTATTTGGAACCTATTAACTCCCAATACTGCACTGGATTGTGGTCAGATGATGGTTATATGAGAAATAGAATATGTAATTCAAATCGATGTAATTTTGATTTTCATGAAATCTTGGCATGACAAATCTCTTGTTGGTAGAATATAATTAAAGAATTATCAGTATCTCTTAATTACTTTTACCCAATTTACTTTCTCTCTTTTCTTTTTTCATACTATCTTATTCAAATTAGAATAACGGCACATAAAAAATCATTTGATACCGAATAGATCGAAGTAGAGACTTATAACCTAATTAACAGAGATTCTAATACTGTATCACATACGTGCTACGGAAAATAGTTTGTGACAGTTATTTGAAAAAAAAGAAAAAAATGCCAAATATCTCCAGTAGTGATTATTGCATTTAAAAGTATTTTTTCGGTGAATATTTTAACCTCTTAAGGACTAAACCCGATTAATTCGTTCTATTTAATATACGTACATATGGCAATTGAAAATAATTTGATCCTTAAGCTGTTACTGTGCCCCTTGAAGTTATAGTCAGTATGGTAATCCACATAAGCAAGTGGTTTAGTCTCTTCTAGAAATCCTATATACAGCATTGTTTACCATTAATAGCATCGTAATTTTTTTAAAATTTGGCGACTTGGTATGATTAGGATCTTTGACGACGTAAAGAGGCACGGTAAAGCAGATTTCAACTCATTTTCTCTATGTATTGCTAGTCAGTTTATTACAACAAAGCATGTCATTTAAAAGGAAGGTAACGAAGGAGGGCACTCACCATACGATACCTTGTGCCCCAGATCCGATGGGCTTGAGGTTCTGGTAACGCTTGAGGATGGTGAACTTGGTGTCTCCCACCTCCACCGTGTAGAAGAGGGCAGACAGCTTGCTCATGGCTGGCTCAGGAGAATTCGGGCTCGGGTCGCCGGGCTGCACGGGCATCAGAACTCCTCACTGCCGACTCATGCTCTCCCACCTGTAGACAAAGAGAACGCTCTTATTTTCACTGGTATCTAACATATATTTCATGCCTTCATAATTAATTTAAATTTTGAAATAAAGCTACGTTATTATCCTTGCTGTAGTATAATTAATGTGCAACAATAAAGTACCATATAGTAAACATTTGCTTCATTGTTATGCTATTCGTATGCTAATGTGTGTGTTTCTTAGATTTGCAATTTCACAATTATTCAGAGAGAAATTTGAAAAACTGAAAAATAAATTGACGACTACTATCTGCTAATTATGTAAAGCATTTTCATATTAATTGCTATTCTTCATGCCAAATCATATTTAATAACGATTCAATTCTGCTCAAAGAATTCAATTTAAAACAAATAATAATGCCCAGATGATATTAAACTTTTGGTCTACCTTTGTTAAAAAGTGTAATTACATTTTTCATATTATAATACATCTAATATACAAACTATAATTATTACAGAAGACCGCATTTTGGAAGCTACAACTGATACAACTCCACAAGCAATTAAAATAAGTTAACAAGCATATTCATTAAAAAAATCATTAATTTACATTCAACTAATACACAATATGTCAAAATCTAGACAATCTATAAATCTTATAACTTTAAACGTGATATAAATTCTTGTGATATATAAATTTATTTCGTGTTTCTCGGAAACGGCTCTAACGGTTTGGATCAAATTTTATATTTAGATAAGGCTTTAGTTTGTAAGTTTATCTATATAGGTATCTTTATTGGAAAAAAAACCTGCGATTTTACAGCCCCCCCCCCACAAAACATTTTATAACTAATTATCAGAGCCCTTTTCTATCTGCTCTCATGCTGACAATGACATATAGCGCCATCTCGTAAATTTCTGTGGTTGCTATAGGATGATAACCTACTGGTACCTTAGAATTTTGAGATGGCGCTATAAGGCAGTATCAAAATGCGAATACATTCGGATCGCAACTAATAGCAATTGAATTATTCTGTTGACCAATCAATTTGTCGTACAAGTAACATTTCCGTATCTAAATATTTTCGCAGAAAAAACACGATTTTACAAAAACTGTCGAGAAGCTATTAATCTATAAAAAGTAACAAAGTCTACTCTTCTACGGTTAAAATATCCTTTTATCAAGTTACTTTTAAATACATAAAATTTCATTCTAAAGAATTGGTCTGAATAATAATTCACAACAAAAATTTAATAGTTGAACTAGGTGAAAAGAAAGAGCTGAACGATGACTAATTCTTGTTGAATTAAATTTAACTTGATTCAGTAGTTTCGAATCACAAATCAATCTAATTTCGAATCTTGCAATAATATTTTTTATGAACTCCATGATTCTGAGCCGCGTTGAGATGAATGTAGATGGTGATATAGTTCTCAGACAACTCTCCGGAATTTCAAAACCTTCCTTTGAACCAGAGTGACAAATTTAATTTCTAGCCAGCATCGATTAATAACGTATAATCGATTACGGGATTGTGCGATTTCGAATAAATATTATCATAATATTTAAAATGGAATTCCAAACGTTGATTGAGTTTAATAGATTTACTTGCATACAAGAATACATGAAAAGTTATAATATATTAAAATAACTTATTTTTAGCATATATGAAAATAAGAGCTATTTCAGACATTCAAATGCATTTTCTTTCTTAGTTGGATTGTTGATTACATTTGCATATAAAACCAAAATTTTTATAACTAATATTAAGATTTAGACTAGGTGATTTGGATTAAAAATATCGCCTTTTTTCCAGTTTTAAAAAATAGGTATGTTTCTGTTTCCAGTGATATTTTGTCTCTATATCAATTAGAAGCCAAGTTATAGCAAACTATTGAGATGTAAGTGGCTCTTACTTATAAGCATTTATAAACGTTTAAATGCATTTTCTGAAAAACGAGGTTTTTCATAATTCAACTGTACGAGTACCGCCATGTCTCAAAAATAATCAAGATATCTGTACGAAATTTATCGTTAGTGCTCGTTATGTTATGCAGAATATAATGAATTATAGATTTGATGTTGAATGCTCTAGAAGTAAATACATTATGGTTTAATGTAAATATTGTTGAAAAATTCCAAAATTTCTTAGATAATAGTTATTTACACTCTAAGGTATATTAAACATGTAATGTTACAAAGAAAAGGAAAAACTGTTACAATTTTTTTCTCTCGAACAATTCTTAGATTTTGTAAATAAATTCTAAAATTTATATCAAAATATGCTTTTTCTTCTCCAATTTTATTCATAGTTTTATCCTTATATTAATATACAAACATCGTATAAACATTAAAAATAATTGTTTTTTGAAAACTCCCCTACGAACCTTGTCAGATGCCTTAGGAATATCTATGGAAAGGAAAAAAATCTTTAAATTAAACATTTTGTAACAAGTTTCTAGCTTTTTCTACTGGAATTTCGCATTATTTATCAACATAAAACTAGGCTTCTCAAGAAAATCCTCAACAAAAAATTTAAAAAGTCGAAAAAATATTCCCATCGATAAGCTGCTTCGAGAAAAAATGCCAGCACTTACACTAAAAAGGGAAAATACGATTTTGAGTAAGAAAAAATTTTGTGAGTAGGAAGTTTAAACGTAATGTTCTGTTTGAACAATTCTTTATCTTGGAAATTCCCATTTCCCATTTCTGTAAGTGAAAGAATGTTTTCGATAGCCAGGCTTATGCGATAACTGAAGGCTTCAATCTTATAGAACCAACATTCGAAATATCGGAGAAATCGTTATAAACAACAGGTGCATTCGACTGCGTTCCATGTATTAAATAAAATGCTTTAACTCTCTTTTCCCCAGCATCAACGGAAATCTTAAAAGAAATCAACATAAGCATTCACTTTTATTTCCATTGACTCTTCAAACAGAGCATTGAAAGTGATAAATAGATTTGAAGTAGAGGGAAACATTTATATCGAAAATGACTTTTTCAATAATATCTTTACAGTAATAAACAAAATAAAACGGAATGAAATTTTACTTGTGAACAGATTTCTTAGTTGAAATAATGTATACAATTTAGTGTCTTATTAAAATTTTATTCAAATTTTCATATCGCATATTTGAACTTGCTTCAGATACTATTTTCATTAAATTTTAATAATTGGCATAGCATGAATAATTCCTCTAATAATTAACATGTAACATCAAAATATTTTTTATGGTGAAATGATATTTATTTTAGTTTCGCTTTCCTTCATTGTGTTATTGGTTAATCTTTCCTCCAATGTTTTAATAAATGATTTTCTTATAATGTCTTGCTGCACCAAGAAAAATTTATTTAATAATATTGATGCATGCTGTTCAACGTATTTAAAATCTAGGGCATTAAATCAACACATTGAACATACTATATAGCACACATTTTGAGGCAATTTTACAACCAACCAACAAATTGATGACAAAAGAATCGTCAATATCATTATTGATATAATGTTGATGTGGGTTTTATTTTAGAGCTAAATTGTTTTATAGATAAATTGTGCAAAGCTTAAAGTTCAGAAAATAATTTTTTTTTTCAAAATATAAAATTAAAAATAATTTATTCTAGAAAATAATTTATTGATGGTAAAAATATCTTTTCAAGAAATTTTAATTTTGTAACCTAGTAACTGGCTAAATATAAATCCCATTAAAATTTGTGGAACAATTTGAAAAGGCTTGAAAGTATGATAGAGCGCTCGCCTAAGAGAAGGATTAAAATGTCATAAAAATTTGATTTCACGAATTTTATCTTCCAAAGATTTATTTTCTAAATTACAGAGATTCATGCCAAAATGTATATAGAATATCATTCAAGAAAGAGGGAGATATTTTTTATTAAAATTTTTTATGCATGTAGGTGATACTAATTAAATTACCTATGTGTAAATATTTGTTTTCGTCCCAATTATTTTGCAAAAAACCTTATACTCCTAAAATATAGTCATAAATCCTTTTTTCATTATCTTAAGATTCAAAGAACCTCCTTTAATGGTATCAATTTCATTTATGCAATTTTTTTTTTACTTTAAATTATTTTAAAATTTAATTTTTGCATAATATGCAACAATGCTTTTAATATTATGATGAAATTCGAGCTTAGATATCAAAAGATTAATCTCGTGCTCTTGCCAATATAAAACTAAAATTAAAAACATTGCTTTCATTGAATATTCATCCCAAATATGATTTCCATTCACACTTTTATTTTGCACGATATACATTTTTATGCAACCACCATAATTTGCAAGACTAATTCAATTCAATTCAGTTTATTGGCGATCAGCTGTTGTACTCACTGTTCATTACCTACACAATTTACACATTAATGATACTGCTCACACTCAACAAGAGGCCTTACAATTGTAAGCAGTCTGTAACAAAAAGACGGGGGCTTTATTGAAATTTGTAGCTTGTTTTTATTCCAATGTATTATGTTACTAGCGGAACTTCCTTGGATTTTTACCGTAATCTTGTAATGCTTCTCTTGAATAGTCTATCTACAAATTTTCGAATAAATCCGCATTCTAGTTGGAGCTACAGATTACTTTGAACAGGCAAAGAGTTTAATTACGATAACATTATACATTTAAAAAAATTGTAATAAATTTTAATATGGAGAAAAAAATGCATCTAAATGCATGAATTCTTATTGAAACTTTACATAAATCTCTGGTTGTCACCAAATCAGATATCGCGAGCTAGACAAAGGACATCAAAATTGGCTTGGCATTTAGCTTGTTAAGTTTATCCTTCAGAAAAATTCCTTATTGTCTTTAATACTTTGATGCGAAAATAATTCTAGAAGCTTTAAATGATTAAATAAAGTTGACAGCTGTGATAAACCAATTATTTTTCTGAACAATCATATTAATTCCAAGTCTCAGTATATCTAAAACTAATGTGACAAGTATTCAATTTGGCATCGATGCAGATGGAATTTATATAATAAAGTGAAATTATCGATGACATATTAATGAAAAATTAAATGTACTGTGAATACAAAGATAATGAATTACAATACTGCATAGAAGAAAAATAATGTTCCTTTTTGAAAAAAAAACAATATTTTATATGAATGACATCACATTGAAAAATAAATGCTAACATTCAGTAATCATACGTGAATGGAGGAATGGGACGAAATAAACTTATTTTATTATACAGGAGTAACTAAAATAATTATATTATTAATTATTCACTAATAAAACTACACGAAAGTAATTTCTTATCTAGAAACAATGAGTATAAAAAGCAGTAGTATTTCGAAAGCAAAATGCCATAATTTCATAAAATTGTCTAATATTGATACTGCTTTAAATTAAAATGAAAAAAGACCGTATGATATAGAGAATACAGAAGGAATAAAAGTACAGCATTAATTATAAATTATCAGTTTAAATTAAATTACACATTCAACAAAGGATGCAGTAGATGAAGATAGTAGGTATAATATACTAATTATTAAACCAGCAAGAGTGATCTACCCAAAAATCTTCTCACATATACGCTAATAAAGATATCTCAGAGAACGCCGTGCGTACAAAAGTTAGTCAACGCCAACATTGGCGTACAGTAGTTACGAAATATAAACCTTTGGCGTGAATTTAACATTCTTACTG
Organism: Argiope aurantia; assembly: GCA_026543865.1. Taxonomy (NCBI): domain Eukaryota; kingdom Metazoa; phylum Arthropoda; class Arachnida; order Araneae; family Araneidae; genus Argiope; species Argiope aurantia. Next base: position 9,147 of record JAPMOR010006932.1, read on the forward strand.
ACTCTATCTGGTCATCCTTAACGGGTTATATGACGATTAATCCCTAGCATGCTGTTAATAGTATCCGAAAATACAATTTATGCTTTAGATGCATTTTTTTCCCAACTGACTGAAACAAAAATTTGACATAAAACTACACTTCTAGTCACAAAATCACATACCAAATTTGATATATTTAAATCACTGCGTCTTTGAATTATCGCGTTTATATGTTTCTATAAGTGCAGAACGACAGATGATCAATCCCTACGTGGATTTCACACAAAATTTGATAGATGTCTAGATTATAGATGTTAATCTATTTATAATCGAATTTATCTACATTATTATCTTTATTTTGTAGTTATCTTCTTAAATTACATTCAAACAGCCGGGCAGTCAGACTTCCTCAGAGCAGAGTTTGCTCAAAGTGTGATAGAAATCTCCTAATTTGCTATAAAGACCGCATACAAAATTTCATCCATTTAGACGAAATTGTTTTCAAGTTATCTTTACCACTGACATACATTTTCCAAAAATATGTTTTTGAATTCAGGGTGTCTAGAGCTTGGAGATTCGACTAAATCTCGAGTTCGAATTTTTGACGATTATTATATGTTCTGTATAGAAGTAAAAATAGAAGCAAAATATTTATTAGTGTATAAAATTCAAGAAGAGCAAATACTTTATATAAGACAATATCTAATCTAAATACATGCTTGTGTATAAAATAACTTATTTACAGGATTAAAAGGTGAAACGTTTTAAGATCTTCCAAGATTTATAGACTGCCAGATAGACAATTTGTCAAGTTCCATGATAGATAGTTCCATGTTTTAAAAAAAATTCTGCGATTTAGTCAACTTAGTTTAATCTATTTTTAAGCAAAATAATTTTTAACAAGTTAATGATATTTTTGATAACATTTTATAATGTAACTGAAAATACACATTTCACTACAAGGCTCATTTTTGCATCAAGTTTAATCCATTGAAGAATATCTAATTATGCAGGAAAAAGAGTTGAAAGTCAAATCTTACTTATAGTTCCACTCACGTAGTGATATGCATAACGATTAATCCACTTAATTAAAATAGATTCAAAAGCATTCCGTTTTTCTTTTGAAGGATCATTAATTTGCACTGGATAACATAACAGCATTTTAAAAACAACTAATGTTTCGCAGTCGCTGATAAAAAGCGTGAAAAATTACCCGCTGCTCGAAATTACTCCCAACTCCTCTCTTCAGGCTATCGATTTCTTTACAGCTAATTACCCTCCGCAAACTTCTAATCGCTTACCCGAAGTGGACACAGTTCTTTATCTTCGGGAATTAGTTTCTCGTTGTCCAACTAAACTAGGAATAATTTAATTCAAAATGGGATTCGTCTTTCCGTACTTGTCTTGTTTTAATTAATTTGATCGGAAAGAAATTTCCTCGAGTCGTTTCCTTGGAACCGAATCGGCGGATTCTATTACTTTATGCGTTGCTTTGAAAATCTGGAAAGGAATGTATACTCATTATTTGCTCATTATGATCTGCGAAATCGAAAAATTATCAGGAGCAGAAGAACCTATTAAGTTTGATTTCTCTTTGTTCCCAAAAGATTATATTTTATTTTATGCAGTATAACTTTTCAAAGGTCGAGAATTTAAATTCTGTGAAATGTACACTATAAAGCTTCAAACTCACGTAAAAAATATAACGTATTCATAACAAATTGCAGACGATAAAATTATGAACATATTAAGGATGGCACAAGATGAATTTTTTGAAAGACAAATTGGTAAATGTTTGAATATTTTCATTAAAAAAAAATTGAAAAATCACTTGCAAAACCAAGTTAAGGGCCAATTTTTTAAAAAAAATTTGAAAAAAAGAACTTTATTTTTGATTAAAAAGAGGTATAGATCAAAAGTCTTCTAGTTTAGAGGTTATTAAATGATTTACTAAAAATTTTACAGGTAACTTAAGAAATATATTATCTAGTTCCTGAACTAAAAAATAAAATTTATTTCTATTCATTCTTTAAAATATTTTCATTTGAATGATGTGCAACATGGAATTTTCATTTTTTTCACATTGTCTATTTTCTAGTTCAGGATCTGCAGAGAATATTGAAAAATTACTATAATACATTTTAATTTACGAGGTTCTTCGTAAAAAAAATTCCATCAAAGATTAGAATTTGAGAAAAATATTGAAAGATGCAAAACAGCACTAAAATGTATATAAACGTAAATAAAAATAAAAAATCAGCTAACTTTCAAAAAATGGAAAGTTCTGAATTCTGAACAAATTTCTGAAGTTTTTATAAAGAAGCATATTCAAACATTAAGAATATTAAATAAAAAAAAATCGTATTTCTCCAAAAAATCGACTTTTCAACGTAGTCACCTACCTTAAAAGTCTCGATTGGAATTTCTTTATTACAAAAGCAGAAATGACTTTATGCGTGTTGTTTCAAGAACCATTTCATTAAAATGTCATTATAAAGTTTTATTATGAGCTGCTCACTATTGGCGACCAGACAATTCTGAGGGAATATTAGTTAAATTGCTTGATTGTAATTTCACGTCCATGATTCCGTTAAATTTTCACACCTTAAAACTATGTTGTTTTAATAGCTTTACATGTGTTCTATTCATTGTATAGATGAACTTACCTACTGGCGACTATCCTAAGAAGCAGAACATTGCAAATTCACTTTTTGTTCATTTTCATAAATTACTCAAATATTAAGCAGAATTCTTTTTTTAGATTTCAACAAGGAAAGAAAACTCTGAGATAAATATTTGTCGAAACAATGCAAGTGATTTGAATTTGTAAGTGAAGACAATAATGTAATTTATAGTTGGGAATTAGGCAAAAAAATAATAAGGATTGGCAAAAATCAGCAAAAATTTGCACCATTTTTAATTGATGTCATTAAAAAGTAATTGTTTGAATTTTGAAATGCATTAGAAACCATTTTTGTGCAATAATATTTTCAGAAGTTATGACGGAAAAATTTCAAAATTGGAGTTAATTTTTTTAATTAAGTAGTTTTAGAACAAACAATCTGGTCCGTACAGTGACAATAATAGATATTTCGGATGATAAGATTTAAGGACAAGGAATTAATGCACTTTCAAATATAAGAGAACAAAGAGTAAAAGAAAAAAAAGGTGGGCGGGGGCTATCAGTTGCAAGATGTTTCAGCTCATTGCATTTCTTACTCCTAATTAGTAAATATTTTAATGACTTTTCACTATTATAAATTTTTTAAGGATAGGCACAAAAAATGGCACACGAGTGTTGCCTTTCCTTTCATTAATTAATGCTAGTTTTAATTAGGAGTTAAATTTTCATAATTATGTTATTTGAGATGGACATTAATTTATTTATGTTAAGAAAAAAAAGTTTTTAATTAAGTATTTTCTACTTTTTGGAACTAATTAATAATTCTTTATAAAAAAGCGCTATGGAATTAATTTTTTTTCAAATTCTACATGAATTAACCTTTTCAATTCATGTAGGATCAAATTTTAATTGTATTGATCGATTAACATAATTGAATTTTGACAATTCATGTAATTGATACATGTATACTACACATACACATGTATAAAATTTCAAAGCTCAAGAAATTCAGTATAAAGTTTCTTACAAAATTCCTTTATAAGCCTTAAAAGTTCAAATTAAATGAAAATGTTCAATTAACTTTATTTGAAATTAAGGTTAATTCGACAACTATAAGTTAAACTTAAGTAATTTAAAGTAAGTTAAACCCGACAATTTTTATTTTTAAAAATTGATATTCATTCTTTCATAAATTCACTACTAGATAGTACCACTAAAATGATATCAAAATTTAATTTAACTGATGTTTAACTGGTAATTAACCAATGAAAAATCAAAATACTGCATTGCCTTTGGGAATACAAAAGTATACAAATTTTCTTATCTCTAGTTTATCAGACAGCGAGAAATTATACGCAATATTCTTCAGATTTTGCATATTTTTTTAAAACATGCAAATAATAAATTTAAAAAATAATCCTTTGAATTTCAGAAATCAGTATAAATCCAATTATCAGCATAAGTATTTAATTTTCTTCATGTTTTTTCCACTTAAATCTTAAAAATTGTTGGATTTTTTTCCTTTCCATTTTATTTTCTTTGAAAAGAAAAAAAAGTAAAGTCGTATATAGAGAATAAGACATTAGAAAGTTTCCTCATTGATTTTTCCAAAATAGCACACAATGGCAAGATCCCATTTTCTTGAAAAGGTCAACCATAATTAATGGTGACAGATGAGACAGTTAAGGGATATTTCTCGACACACACCGAAGATTACAGTTAAAGAATTAGTTAATCTACACAGCAAAAGGTTAGGTTGAGTTCGCAGATGTCGAGTCCCTTTTATTTCAGTTATTTATTTAAGCTCGAAAGTCCAATAATAGGAAAAGAAAATGAGCGAAATATTGTTAAAGAATTCTCAACTCGTTCAAGTATCTAAAATTTTATTTATCATGATTTTTTTAAAATCACTAATAATTGATGTTACTCGTATTCTCTTTAATTATCATATTAATTACAGAGTGTAATTTATTGCTTTCTTGTATATGAAGTATACATATGGAAAGTATTGAAAACACTTCACTTCAAAACATTTGAAGTGTTGATTTTCATGAATCTTCACGTATTAGATCTCCCTGTGTCCTAAAAATATATTTTTGAAAGTATATTTGCATGTCCTTCAGTCTGTGAATACAATAACTCAAATCCCTTTATGTTAAATGAAATTTAGTATATGATCTTTAAACAAATTTTTAGATTTATATCAAATTTTAAATGAAATGCATATAATGGAAATCCGTCTGTCCGGTTATCCGAATGTAAGTCAACAGAATAACTATGAAACAACAACAAAAAAAGAGATAAAAGAGTAAAATTTGGTACATAGTTTAAAATCTAAAGTGCAGATTCATAATTGAATTTAGAGCTATATTCATCAAGGGATTGTCTATTTGAAATTTATCCAGCATATAAACTGGATAACTAAAAGAAAGTATTGACTGAAATGAAATACGAGATTTAATACAAAATTTTGTGACTAAATTTGCAATTCTACTTCAAGTTTTGGTTTCATTCGGTGGGAAAAAAGTCCTCGAAATGCCCATTTGGCAGTTTGAGCATGAGTATTAAACAAATTTTAGCGATTCATCACCTAAAATTTCTTCCATGATCGCATCACACCCAAGACAGGTTCATTCTTAACTATTGTACACCAATGGCATGCGGTTAATAATATACAAGTACATTTATTAGAAAATATGTGAAAAACTTTCGGAGACACCACTCTCCCTGATTAAAACAAGTATATAAAATTCATAAAATGATCCAGCTCTTGTTTCAATCAAATTATATATATGAGGGAAACTAGATATAAAAACGATGACTTGGACATTACAACTGTAGTTACTTTATAGACCTTGAGAGATTTGCTGTGTAATTTATTGCATTATGGTAGATATCTACATAATCTAAATTACGCTTTTTAAATAAGTTTTAATTTAATAACAGATTGAAGAAAATAATTTGATTTGATTTAGACGAGTTCTTAAAGAAAATTATATCAGTCTTATATAAGTCATATATAAAGTCTTATTTAGTTAAAATCAACTAAAAAAAATATTTTTTTGCATTCCGTTTTTTATGTACAAATATTTGTAAAACAGTGACTGAATAACAAAAACAAATCATGAAGCGTGGTATAAAGGATGTCCACTCTAATCGGTGTCCACCAATTAATATTGGAACCTTTTGTAGTAGGCATATTCTTACATTTGAACATTTTAAACATATATTTCAGTCAATAAATATAATTTTAAAATGTTTTGAATTCTATAATTCTTTAGTATTTTGTTCCTATTAATAAACATGTTACGAAATTGTCATATTGCTTCCCTACACAGCCACTTCCATAGTAATGATGAGTTTTACAGATGGCTCTAATGGATGCTGAATGAGTAGCTTGGCAGTTTATCACCCGAGATTGGCGAAAATTTGACGACAGTGGCAACGGACTTCATGACTTTTTAGACAAAAATGAAAGTTCCTGAAACTCTTGGAGATTTTGTGATACAACGATCAGGAGCAAAGTTACGATATCTTTCTAGAAGCTTCTTTCATCTATCACAAAAATTAAAGAAAGACGAGAAATAAAATTGAGTCATCAGTATTGAGTCCGTAAGACAAGCCAAGAAATGTGAGAAATTGAACAATGATTCTGTTATTACCGATTTTCTGCTTTTGTAGTGCAATTTGCTGCAAGTACTATTTTATTTTATGTACTCTTCATTTGTATTTTGCTAATGTGAAAGCGAGCTTTGGTAGAAAATAAAATATCTTTATACTCTGTTGAACTAGTTATATTTTTATAGTTAGGATTTTTTCGTAATAATATTTTAGTAAAATATTCTGAACACGATAATTAAAAAAATAATAATCTCCTTTCTACTACTATAACTGAATAAATTATAAATTTCAGTATGATTATTTCAGACTTCAATGATCACCTCGAGGAAGATCGGCCACTGAATGTAGATTCTCATCTCAAGGTGACAATGGATGGTCCTAAAATAATGTGATTCAAATTTTTAATCATTTGGTCACTTTAAGGTGCAGAATGGTGGAATTTTCATTTTTCCTTCAAACATTAGTGAATCAAAAATATTATATATAAATAATAAACTCTGGGAATTGCATAAAAATTTAGATTAAATAATGCTTTCACAATACATTTACGAATTTAAACATAATATACAATTTTATTCGTTTAGAATATTTTTACAAGGCATTGGAAGTATAAGCTTAACTAACTGTTTAGGAAATAGCTTCGAGGCCCTTATTAGAATGGATACGCTATATATAACAGCAATTATTATTAATTTGTACAGATAATGTGAAGAACAAACATTAAAAGAAAAGAAATTACCTAAAGGATGTCATGGAATATTATTCATCAGATTTTGAAATATTTCAGTGATATTCAAAATAGCGTTGTTTCCGTGTTCCAAAAATCTTAGCGATAACTAAATGAATAATTCTTATACATCAAGAAGAATTTTACAAAAAAGTAAATTTTTTTGCTTACTATTATTTTCTAATTCCAGGACATCGAAAAAAAAATTCTAAACCGTGGAAAAATATTTAGCAACTACAGGAATCTTTTCCTCCGTTCGAATTGTGTGAATGAAAAAGAATTTCCTCACTGTTACGGTTCATGTGCAGTAGCAGAAAACTGTAGCTAAATAAAAAGAAAAGGGGGGGGGCTGCTTCCGAGAATTCGTTTCTCTTTAAGGAAACAGTTACATTGGTTTCACTCTCATTTCTTTTTAAGATAAAAAGCGAATTGTGTCAGAATGGTACTGGATTTAAATATTACATATTATTTTACAGATTGGTACTGGATTTAAATATTACATATTATTTTACAGATTGGTATTTTGTATATTAAATTATATAAATTAATTTTATCTGCAGCAATCACTCGATTTACTCACGTGAAATCATAGTTATGAGACTCCTTAATACTCCCCCCCCCCCCCCCTTTTGCCTCCCCGTTTAAATGCTACCTACCTGCATCAGAATAAAACCCAGATAAAAAAAATCAGACCTAAAAAGATAACTTTTCCATTACTTTTTATAAATAACGTGTAAACAATTGCAGAAACTGATTATGTTACTCGTTATTGGAAATTACGAATCCTGACAGGCATTGGTGTTTTAAATATGATAATAATGTCGTCAATGACTTTATTGCACGAATGCTGGAAAATTCAAATCTTGCGTTAATTTTGGGACTCTCTATACTAAAGTAAATATTTTGAAATGCCTATAATACGTAGCATAATGCATTGTGGAAATAACATTCCTTATCCTGGAGCAAAGAATGCTCATCATTCAAATTATGATGCATTGGGTAGCTAGTACATTCGCTCCGATGTGTAGGATTTATTTGGGCATCGAGATATTGCAATCAATTTTCAATTCATTTGATTCAATCATTTATTATTTTTAATAAACAACGAAATGCAATCCATAAAAAATTCTTTCTTAAAAATGCCTCAATAACGATTTGAGGAATAATTACAGAGTAAAAATAATTAATCGGTATTTTCTATAAAGATACCAATTTTCTTGAAATGCACTGCAAAAAGGGAAATAGATAATTTGAGGTTTCAAGACTGACCTTTATCGTACATCAGCAAAAGAAGGAATTTATTTTAAAAACTGACACTCTTAACCATGATTTTAGGAAATTATTGTATACAATATCAAATATTCCGTAATAATAGCCAATTATGAATATTTCATTTATAAATGACAAAATCGGAATTAGAATTTTATTATTATATTATGACTTCATAAGATTGTTTCTAATAAGGAAGTATTTAGTTATTTTAAATAACCACTTACTAAGTAATCTCATTGCCACGACACTACTCTATTCTATTCACCTGTTATGTACGGAGGTCAAGATTCTCCGTGACATTCATCTCAAATCGGCCAAGTTATTTTAAATATATACGCGCTTAAAAATGTTACAAGTTCTGAATCAAAAAAATTTATATCCTTACTTCGTCAAGTTTTTGAATATATGCAGTTTACCAGGTGAAAAATCAGATTTTTAAACTCAAGTCAAATTAAAGTCACTTTGATCATCAAATATTCTATATATCCCTTTTATATTAAGGTTTTTAACACTGATTTGACTTTATAAGAGACTTGATCAAAAACTATCGGGAATGGTAAATACTTTCAATGCTATACCATGCAAAGATAATGCAATAACAAACCTCAATCTCCTATGCATGCTTTAAAAGTTGCAAAATCATAGCTTCAACCAGTTTTGTGCATTTAAATTTTGAAAATGGTATACAATGTATTGTCAACACATTTGCTGAGGCAACGAAAGCTAAATTTAAAACTGCTCTCGATCTTTTTCAATACTCGATATTAACGATTCATCTTATATTGAAATATTTATAAGTTTTCCATACTTTCAACATATTCAGAAAGATAACTGAAAATAGGCACTTTTTGTCTGCAAATATCCAGTTCAGCACAAATTTGGCAAATTCACCTCTTGGACCCAAATCTTCTACAAGAATACTCATCCTATGTCTATCCAAATCTTCTATATATTGCTCATCCTATGATTTTTACTCAAAAATACATTCACCTGTTGGATGATTCTTTTATTCTTGTCTATGTTTTGGGAATATGCTACTTTCAATAACTCCATATTCAAACATTCTGGAACATGTCCGACTTAAAATTGGGTATAAAAAAACTTAAATTCTAGAGCATAAAGTCTTTCCGGTAATTTTCTTCCACATCGCATAGGATTTCCCCTCTGGCATTGCCATTATTTTGGAAAAATTGGATGCAGAATGTCTGCTCAGATTTCTCTGCAACAAAACAATAATGTGACAACAGTACAGTAGAATATACTACAGCACACTAAATTTCATCTATCCAGCTTGTTGTATAATCTATTACACTGATCTTACAGAATTTGACATTTCTAAAAGAATTTTTTTCTGATTCAGAAAGGCATAAAACATGCATTTTCTTGAAAAAAGGAGATTGAACTTTTTATAATAATATTTTTTATTTCTACAGTTCATTTAAAAAATGATGAAAGAAAAATACAGAAATGGTCTTATATAAAATATAAAACTATAGCGCTACATTTAAATTGAATTTTGATATAATTATAAGAATCTTTAAACGGTTTTGTACTTCATAATTAAAGTACATAAACTATTTATAAAATAAATTTACAGATGCAAACTTTCGTTTTAAGGGAATGGTGGACACTATTATTAACTTTTGAGAATTTTTCACTTAGGGTTATGAAATTTTTTATGCATATATATTTAAATATAAATACTTCAAATTGTTAAAAAACTTTTTAAAGTGTAATTTATAATTTTTTTAAAAACTAAAAGATAATATAATTTTTAAAATTTTCGAAATATCCCAGACGATTTAATATTTACTTTTTTCTATTCTTTTTCTTATTACTCAATGAAAATTTATTAGGAACAAAAGTGTGAATAATCTTGTAATTCCAATTAAATGCTAATTTTTTGAAATACTTTTATACACACTTACTGAATTTTCATTAGAATTTTATGTTTTTCTGAACTAAAATTGAGTTTTAACTTTCTAAAAAAACTCAAAATATAAAATGAATACTCTATTTTCTTTTAAAGTTGAACCGAAATTATTATTATCAATTTGATTTCAATTCTTCAAAAATTAAGATACCTGAATCTAATTTCATCTTCTAATTTCAGTATTGTTTTGAGAAAAATCTTAAAATGTACTTTTTTTCTATGCCCTTCAACTGCTTATTTTATTGAAAAAATACATTTTATAACACTAGTTTAGTTGAATATAAACATACATTTTGGTGATGAAACGGTAAAAATAATATTTCATGTTTTCGTCCAATTTTGCTTGTATCAAAATTCACTGTCCCCTTAAATTTCACGTTATCTTAAATTAGCAAATTAGTTTTAATGGAAATAAAGGATTTCATAACAATTTTTACTTTAATTTTCACATTCTTTCTATTCTTTTTTAATCATGGGAGTATAAAAATATAAATTTCTTTTTCTAATCATTAGTGTATCTGATAGTAAATCTAGTGAAGTATTGTTTTCCTTATATTTTTCACGATGATAATCATCGCTACTGAAAATATGTCATACAAAAAATAAAAAAAACCATGAAAAACATTTTTTCTTTCTTCACTCAAAAAAAATTTTAAAAAAGTTTTACTTTCTTATATAGAATTTTTACCATCATTTTGTCTGTACATTACAATAACTCCAGTCAACTACCACAATCAAGGCAAAGAATTCGCCTATTCAGCGAAGATTTTCTCAAGGGCTTTCTGCTCAGTTGAACACACGAAAGATTACTTTCTTTCTTCGGCGAAGTCGTTGAGATGGAGCGAGAGGATTAAGGAAGATTTTGTTGAATTTGTAAACGCCGTTCAATGCTTTTCAGTCTCTAAAAATAGAATACTCTAAAAGACGCAGTACCAGAAATCAGAATATTATTTTCATAATACTCGAGTTAAATCGCCAAGATTATATTGGAGTCCCCCCACATTTAATATATCTCTGCATCATTTTCGAGGGGAAAATGGCAAAAGTTGGATATTTTCTTTTGAGAAAAAAAGAGTTAAAATATTCGGCATATCCAGCTCAATTATGCAATAGAGATTTAAATATTCTGTTTTAGGGTTTAAAATATAATGTTATGAATTTGTAATATTGTTTTCTTGTACATTAAGACTTTCGTTAAGAAATAAAGTTTTAAAGGTATAGTAATCACTGATTGGATGTCGACTCAATGAATTTCGGCATTGGCGATTTAGCGACTATGATGAAAAAATAACAGACCGAAAATATTCTAGTATTTTGATGATAACTATTAGAACTCGATTTCTGATATTTTCTCTAGAGCACAGAATACAGCGAAAAATCAAAGTTGGGAGAGAAGTCGAGTTGAGTTCAAGCAAGTAATGGAGCGAAATCTCGGAGAGCTTTGTACAGTTGCCCTTGTTTAACAGAAGTTTGTTGCTTGTATTCTGTTCTTTTGTCTTCAATGGTTGTGTTTAGTTACTTGCGTTTTGCGTTTTTATATAAAAGAATGCGTCTCTATTTGTTATCGAGTATGTTTGAATCATTTTTTCCATACACCCACAGAGCGGATTTTGTAGTTTTACTAATGATATTTTCAATTACTTGTTTAATCTTTTTTTGTAAAACAGCGTAATGATTACTTACGGCCATATAAATCAAATTTTATATCTTTATTAATATTTCATCACCACTGAATATTTCACTTAGGTTTAAAAGGCAAAACATTAATAAATACCTTTAGTATATAAAATATGATTTTATTAACTAAATTAATTTCAATTAATCATAAGAAAGATTATAATTTTTTTTTAATTATGCTCCAATATTCCCAATTATACCGAAAAGAACGGTTTTTTCGCCTCTTAATGGAATGCATAAAATTTTCAATAAGCCAGATTACTTTTTCTAAATCAATTTCAAATTATGTAAAAACATCACAAACAAAAATTCATCTTTAAAAGGTAAAATTACTTTAAAAAAAGAAATATAAATGCTTTACCCAAAATGTAAATATAGAAACCAGTTTTTTTATCCAAAGAATATTTTTGGCGTTGTGATTGGATTCTGCTGCGATTTTGATTTAAATTTAATGTTCTGAAAAAATAAAATAAAAAACCATTAATGAAATAAACATATGTCATGCTGCATTGTAAAAATATAGATTAACAATACGAGAATAGAAAAGAAAAAAATTGCAGATGTAAATAGTTAGAAAATCATTGTTATAAGAATAATGCCTCTAATTGAAAATGAAATCCAATTTTATATTTTATACAAAAATAATACTAGTAAATATGAATATTTGCTTATTAAATATAAATTAGAATAAATATTGAATATTCAATTGATAATTCCATCTTTTCAAACTGAGCTACTAATTATTTATGACTTAACTACAAATAAATTTCGTCTGAACTCTACTGAATTAAAAAAGGTGACTTTTCTTTATAAGAAATACACCACCAAGTTAATTAGATTAATCTATTTAATGTTTTTTTAAATTCGAATAAAGAAGAAATACTTTGCTTTTTTTATAAAAGTATATAGGAACATATATAAATACACAAGAATAAATTCTTCTACAAATTGTCATTATAAAATATCAAACTGTTGCATTAATTGAAAAGAATATTTAGTAAAATAGAATTATATTTGGAGACAAAAGATTAATTTATCTTTAATATTTTTATATAAAAGTATATTAAATATTTTTAATTGTTTATTTAAGAGTAAAGTTTAATTTCCATTCTATTAATTACAAAATATAGAGCATGTTGAATCAGAATAAATTTATCGACAGTATTACAAAATTTCTCCGGATAACTTTGCATCTTTTAAAAAAAGTGAGTTCTTTTGATTCTTTTTTAAACATAGTTTTGTAAATTAAAAACTTATTTTAGATCCAATTTTGTAATAAGCAAATTAAGTAAGTATTTTCCGAAGTGATTCTTGACATTTGCAAAATTACATCATAATGTGGGTGTTTACTTTGAAAGAAGTTTTAAAAATTTACAAATAATAAATGTTTACTACAAAACAAAAAGGGGTGAATAAGAGAATGAATAAGGATGCTTCTAGATGGGAAGCGATCAGTGATCTCTTTATAAACCGGTTCTGTAAAAGTGTTTACAAGGCAAGGCGAGTCGAGGAGCTGAAAAGCAAACGACAGGCGTCAGTGTCGTTGTCGGGTTCGATTGTGGGAAGTGACCCATTTTGCCCCGGGTTCATTTCATCCCATTGATCGAACAGTGTCTGGGACAACACTTTCCTTTCTGAAAAATTTGCTGCACTACGCCATTTTTTGTCTTTTCTGCCCGATAAAATTACAAACGTTGATTATTATTTCCCATGTATATATGCATTTGTTAAACATTATTTTAAAAAGATTGATTAAGTATAATTAAAGATCACGGGCAATTCTTTTAAAGAATGCCATTGCATTCAAGCCTGCATAAAATAGCTTAAGATAATGTTATTTTAGTCTAATGACTACACTTATTTAAGCTTAAAATATCGAGATTATATTGAAGATTCATGCTTTAACAGGTGCCAGTAATTGATATAGAAAAAAGCGCTCAAATATTTATTGCGTTTTATTGATTATTTGTGCATAATACTAAATTAATAAATACTAAATTAAGTTTAGTTATATATAAAATAACCAATAATGGTAATTTTTCTTATATTTTCTTAATCATACAGATTTTGCAAAAACTGAGCATAAATGAACATTTCTCCTCTAAGTATTAATTACATTTTAATCAACATTGTTATCAGTTGATATAACAATATCATATATCAGTTTCAATTTCGAATATTTCAATCATTATCAATTCTGTTTCTCATTGTTGATTCGGAAAACGAAAATTCATTTCTGTCGATATTATTCTACAGATTCAATTCTCAAACGCATTTTTCAAATAATTAATTACTATATCCGAAATATTCTTTTTTTCATATTTGTTAAAAATTTGAATTCCGAAAATTTACGAAGATCCTTATTAAAAATTTGAAAACTTCTTAGTGACAGCAATTTTTTTGAGTACAATTTTTTCTGATTTTAAATTAATTTTAAAAAATATTTCTCACGTATTTTGCAGCAGTTCTTGTTTACAATAAATATTTTATTTCCTGCATTTATACATAAGTGCATGGTGACATGTGCAAGGTAAATTACACGTACGTGGTGACATGTGCATGATAAAAATTGTGTGTATGCAATATGGACTTGATAATTAAATTATAAAAATGAAGTAAATAGATTAATCAAGTCTAACGCATTAATATGCTTTGATACTTGGGATCAGAATTTCCTTTGTTCAGTATGAATTAGTTAATTCGCTCCTGGATGATCAGATAATTTTTAATGTAATATTAAAAAATATTAAAGCTCTTATAAGAAAAATGCTCCACTAGTAAGTATTAAAAATGAAGAATAAATAGGTATATAGGAATATTCATTGAGAGATTATTTTTATCAATGTATAAATGCATCTCTTTGTAACATTTTAATAATATTATATAATTTTCTGTTAAGTGGCAGGTTATCTACTAAAAAATGATATCTTAAAAAATGATAAACAATGAAATAAAACTTTTACTTATTTAGTAGAAAATAAAAAAAGTTTCAAACGGGTAAAGACAATAATGACTTGATAAAAATAATCAAATCGTAAAGAATGACTTCTTTAATAATGAACATTTGTGCACTTGGTCTCAAATGTAATAAAATATCGAATTTTATTAATAGGCAAAAAGCTATTGTGTATCAACAAGTTTTACAAATAAAAATAATATTCATACATTGCATGTATAGATTTTAGATAGAGAGTATTTTAACTAATTTTTAAATAGTTTGCTTTATACAAAACATAGATCTGAAATTTTTTTAATGGAAATATTATACAAACGTTTAAGAAAGAAAAGAGGAAATGTTAGACTCTTCCGATACAATAATATACATCATATTAATTTATAAAGTTCATAATTCTTCAGGATTTGTTTCTTGCTTAAGTACGAACCATATAATAAAACCTACTCTACAATTCGTCTCAACATTGCTTTCCGATGAGAATTAAAAATTTTGCCAAAAAAAAAAACACGTTCAGAACTATCCAATGATTATATCATTTGCTCTTTTGCCGATCAAACTAAGTGCGCATATCGGAAAGCTTATATTTCGTTTTAAATCGTATTCATCCCCGGGGCTGAATCGGAGAGTCCAACGAAATCATTGGCTCAACCCCAAATGCTTAACCCATAAAAATCGTCTGAAAGCGAGAAGATGGCGCCTGCACACCCCTCGGAGGCGAGGGATGCGAAGAGGGAGGAATCGATTGCAAAGCCTTGACGTCACAACAACCTCTGGATCGTTTGGCAGGATCCGGAAATTTCCGCTTTTTCTGCTCTTCTCAAAGGGAAGGGAAGGGGGAGCGCGATCCGGTGTCGTGATTTTGAATGAAAAAAAAAGATCTCATTTTGATATGCAAAACTTTCCAAAGGAATTTTTATTGATATCTGTAAAAATAACGACTGTTCAGTTAATAAAATACAAAAGAATATTTCAATATACCGTACTTGGAATTGCAAATCACGAGATAGTAAAAATGTTGAGATTCATTTAGATTAGTATTGACACCTAGAAATTTTACTAGTAAAAATCATTGAATAGAATATTACACGTTCAAATGCAAGAGATGAAAATTTTTGCCTTAAACTTAGTAATGTTATTTGAGAAAGTTAAAGAAAGTTTGTCACATTAAAATACTTTGGAATTTATAGTTTAGAAGAAATGGGACAGAGAACATGAACAGATTGATTGCAAAAAACATGATTTAATTTAGAAAATATGCCATGATTTTTTTACCCTTATTAATCATATAAATAACACAAATCATGGTTTGAAATAAAATCAGTTGAATAAATGATAGTAAAAAATAGTATAACGAACTAAAAACATCAGTGTTAGAAGCATAAAAAATATGAAAGAAATGGATTCAAAGTGACCGAAAAGTTTTTTTAAAGTTAGATGAGCCCAAACGTGTTGAAAATTGAAATAAGCGCCATTATAAAAACGTGTACATTGGATATCTTAACTTACTATCAATATTTGTTTCAACTGACAAGTGGCAAGTCGGATTTATATTTTTCAACAATATTTTCATTCCAACGAATTATAAAAATTGCGTATAAAAAGACAAAAATTCTTTACATAGTAATTTGTATATAATTTGAAAAATGGAACCTAAAATTATATTTTATTTAGGCATTTGAAGGATTTTGCATTACAAAACGCTTAAGTCTTAAAATGAAGAAATCTGTAGCTTCAAAATCTTATTCAATAGAGCGATGCAAATCAAATCACGCACTCGTAACAATACTGTAACAATCGAGTTATTTGTTTTCCAGAGAAGAGTTTTCCAGAGAATTCAAGAGAGAGTTTCGAGAGAAATTTCCACCCCCTTTCAAAAATTGTAATGACAGCTGGTATTTTTAAGGGATTCATATACAAAAGAGAACTCTGCTTGGTCAATAATTATTGAGAGGATTTGTGTAAAAATGGGTTCATCTTTTTATTAAAGAGATATACTCAAACGAACAAAATTATATACTCGGAGTAGAAAATTTTGAAATATTCTCAGAAGACCTGCGTACTTCCCTTGTAAGTCGCTTCAGCATTGAAAGAGTAAATCGCAAAGAAATATTTACGCATGATTACATTTATCTTGCTTTACTCAAATAGAAGATACATTTTGATCAATATGTACATTTATTATCCATGATGATGAAGTCATAACAGGATATGTACATAATTTTATTTTTGAATTATAAGTTTTTGGAAAAAAAATCTTTAATAAATGCACGAAAGAAAGAAACTGATAAAAATAAAATTTTGAAAATTCGTACTATAAAATGCCAGTATGTAACTAAAGTTCCAATGAAACGATGACCAGTTCAAAATAAAAAAATAATTACATTATTGTTGCTTTAAAATGTGATAGAAAAATTGTGCATATCATTATATAAGCATTCTTTATTATGCACTGAACATATATTGAAATGAATGTGACAGAGGATTCATTTTAAAACTTCAAGAATAATCTATCTTGTTTTTCTCTTCTTTGAATTATTCACCATTAGCTTATATATCGAGGAAATGTCATCAAATTTATATAGTTAATATTTCGA
Source organism: Argiope aurantia (assembly GCA_026543865.1). Taxonomy (NCBI): domain Eukaryota; kingdom Metazoa; phylum Arthropoda; class Arachnida; order Araneae; family Araneidae; genus Argiope; species Argiope aurantia. Next base: position 26,529 of record JAPMOR010006932.1, read on the forward strand.
TAGTTTAATAATATTTCTTCTTAAATGAAAAAGCAAAAACAAAGGTTTTATAAATTCGTTAGACGCACTTTGAAACTTTAACCCTCTTATTTTCTGATCTATTTCATTAGATGACATCTCCTGTCTCGAAAATGTGCTGTCTTACTAGTTCTATAAAGTAAGAATAGAATATTTGAAATGTTTGTTGATAATATTCAATCACTATATTTAATTATAGCTTCATTGAATTAATTAATTTTATTAATTTAAGAAATCATAATTCGGCGAAAATGAAAAGCACGGGCACGAAAATTAAAAGATTATATTATAGTATAGAATTGATGAGTTGTCGGATATGATTCAAGAATTGTCTAATATCAAAATACGATTTTATTTTGATAAACAAGAAAAATAAAATATTGCCGAATTCGGATATCTTCAGCGATTGAAAATCTATTAGTAATAGAAATACGGAAAAAAGTTACATTGAGCTTGACATAATCATATTTATAACAAACCAATTATTTTTCTACTACCTACTCTCACTTTTCCTCTCAGAAAAAGCCAGCTTCCATCTCGACAATGTCACTTTATAACTTATCAAAATTTAAAAAAAGATATATTGTATTACACTTGCATTAAATTTAGTATTTTTTTTAGAAAGAAATCATTTTAGCTATGCTTTTTGGAAAAAAATAAAATTAAAACCTAACGAATTTTTAAATTTGAAATTCATTATTAATATCCCCATAAAACGGCAAAACAATTATTAAATACGAAAGAAAGAAAAAATATTTTTTGAGAACAAAATCTACTTCGGCACGAAACAAAATATTACTTTATTCAATGTTAAAATTATGACGATATTTTTTTTAAATTTAATTCTTTGTATGGATAACAACTGACAAAGATGGATAATAGATCGTCTGCAAGAATCGTAGAGTTTGATTTATACAGCTTAATATTTAAGTATTCTAGACATATATCTTGGCATATCGCCATCAATATAGGGTATTCGTCCAATTCTGGGAGGTTGGCACGCGATTATAAATAGTAAAACTGCAGACGATTCTTTTCTTTTTTTAACTAACGATATAACATTGTTTCTCTTTTTCGTACGATAATTTTGAACCTGAAATGAAAGTTGAATAGAGGTTTGATCATTCCACACAAAAATCCTAAAAAAGTTCTTTATTAAAAATAGCAATAAGAAAAACAATTTTTAAAAAATTGTTCAGATTTTAACACAGTAAATAGTTAAAACTGTAATTTATTATTTTAAATTTTAACTTTCTCATATACATTGTATAAATAAAGTGTAGTAACCGTCAAAAAAATTCGGACTCCAGATTTTGACTTTTGACGAATTTCCACATTTTAGACTTGCCTGGGTTCGAAAAAACTCTTTTCTGGAAAATATCTGTCCACCAGTCTGTATGTGACAAAGATAACTCAAAAACGCTTTGAGCTTGATGGTTGAAATTTGGTACATGGCCTTTACACTAAATTTTCAGATTTTTACCAAATTTTGTGTAAAATCTGTTCAGAGGAAGTTCGTCTGGCCGGCTGTTTGAACGTAAGTTAACACGATAGCAAGAAAACGAAGAAAGCTAAATAAATAAAAATCAGTTCACAGATTTAACATCTAAAGTAGAGACCTCTGCCAAATTTTGAACCAAATACAAAAAAAAGGTTGACTGCTGATCGAAATATAAACAAATCAGAAACAAATAACACGATAATTAAAAAAACGTATGACTTAAAAATATAAAATTTGGTATGAGATTTTTTTGACTATAAATCATTTTAGAGTCATATCTTTGTTTTAATTTGAGAAAAATGTGTCTAAAGCACAAATTTGATTTTAAGATACTATTAATAGCATCCCAGGGATTAAATCGTCAAAAATGATACAATATATTGAATAAAAAAGCCCTATCAAAAGTTCATATTTCATAGCTATTATACGCCAATGATATGATAGGCGTTCTCTGGCGTGACAAATCTATTAGAGAGTCTGCGAGAAAGTTTGAATGAAACCATTCCCGCTGGTTATTTAAGCAGTAAAATTTCGTTTCCAGTTAATATTTGTTATAAGAATTAGGGATATTGAAAAAAAAGCTGCGATAATCTCTACTTATAATAAAGATGAAAAAATGAGCATCGCTGCGTGTGTTAGAGCTTTACCGATCAAACCAATTTATCTACAGCTATTACACTTGACAAATACATTTCAAAGCGAACAGGTTTTTGAAATTGTAGTTAGGATTTTATTAAAATTGAGTGAAATTTTATCATTTTTTCAGCGCTAACATCTGAAAAAATGCAGCACAAAAATTTTACATCATCTAAATAAAAAATATCTTATCTTTGATACTTATTATATTGCCATAAATTTCTTTCAATTTTTAATTAGTTTTTAAAAAATTATTTTAAGCGTATCGAACTTAATCTGCACTTTACTCGTGCGTGAAAAAAAATTAACTTTTATCAACATCAACTAACAAAAGTTCAAATCAAACGATGAAGTGAACTCTCATTGCAAACTAAATTTAAAGGAAGTGTGATTGTCAGTATGAAATACATAAAACATAATATTTCTTGGAAAAATATATGCAAGGAAAGGTTTTAGAAAAGAAATAATTATATTTTTTGTAGTATGAATCAATAAATATTCTGAAGAATTACGAATTTTAAATATTTATACATACTTTCGGGATTGCGAGTTATATTCAATAAATTCTTGATGTAGGAAACAGAATTTTATGCAGAACTTGAGAAGCGTTTATGCATTAACTCTCAGAGATACTGCATAAATCATGAACAAACATTTTGTACTTCACATGAGATTTCAATGCTGAATTTTATTTTCTCTACACGATTTATAAATAAATTATTTCAGCAATTTTTTTGTTTGTATAATTTGAAAACTACTTCAATTTTAAATTAAAGCTCACATTTAAGAGTTGTTATGAATGATAAAAAAGAGTAAGTGGTGTTGGATGTAGTCCTTTTCATTTGTGTATATTATATATTTGTAGTACTTCACTCTCTTATTCGCACTTGATAGTTCTTGTGCACTTCGGGGCAGCAAGTAAGTGTATGCGAGAACTCGCGAGTCTCATTTTAACAAAAAGTAACATGAAATACAGCTCAGCCACAGGGAAGAATGCTCCACAAGGGAATAGTAGAAATTTACTGAAATGCATAGTATAATGAAGAGAACGGTAAAGTAAAAAAAAAAATAGTAAGAACAATATGACTATCAAAATTTTGAGCTTCAAAATATTTTATTAAGGTATCTATTAAGACCAAGGGCATAAAATATTTAATTGTAAACTTTAGCGATCATCAAAATCCTGGCAAACCAATTAGTCGCCAAAGCCGGATAGTACGCAATAAAAACATGTATTTGCGTCGTACCAGTAGGAGGGCAAATTTCCCCGACCCGATAGATTTAACACACAACAATACTGCTTATACGCCTATTTTCCGGTGGAATCAGGTTTTGATTTTGTGATTTTCAGTCCCCCAAAATAAAGATTTTACCAGTAGGAAACTATAACCCAATATCAATTGCTACAGCTAGAATATTACAATTAGAATCTCAAAACTTTTAAAAATTTTGGTTTTTTGCTTTGAGATTTTAGATAAAATTGATTTCCTTTTTTTAATATATGGTAAAATCATTTTTTATTTAAGAAAATTGTATAAGAAATTAAGAATACCTTTTTAGAAATTTATTAAATGGCTTCTACAATAAGCATCAATTTTAGTGATTATTAATACATAATATATTTGCATAATACTGCATATTAAATATTTATGACGAGATGAACTGCTTTTAATATGACACATTGTAGAAACATTCCGATCTAAATTATACGCCGTAATGAGACACGATTTCTTGTGCAATGATTAAAGTAAGGGAATAAGCAATCGGATCGAAGTAAATCTGGCTATGTTTTATACAGCTAGAAGAGTCATAAAACAACTTATCTTAATTGGGTTGTATTCTGATTTATGGAATCAAATAAATGCTCTACTTGGGTGATGTATTAATAATAGATATATTGATAGATGTAAATTGTTTATTCGTATGAATGTGCAAGATTTCGGCATGATAAGTTTTGAACTAAGAATTAACGGTATGAAGAAATTCAAAAAGAGCAACGGAATAAAAATTTCAGAAATATTTGAAAAACAATTTTGCTTCAAAATACTAAATCGCCTTTATTATTGAATGAAACTTCCAAATAAAATTGATATTTTATTAAAGCATTATTGGCAATTTGCTGGTATTTAGTTAGTATGAAGTTGTACCATTGTTTAATATTAATTACTTAATAATAGGTAAAATGTAATGGCGCAATGCTAATAACATTTATAAGTATTCCAAGCATAGTTTACAATACAGGATTCAAAGAAACAAATTAAGAAAGTGATATAATTAAAAATTAAATAGTTATGAAATGAATTGTTATAAAACCGCTTTTATCGAAATAATATTTATAGTTTGATTAATATATTGAAATTACATCATGCGACACATAATTAAAAATCGCACAAAACTTCTTACAAGGATGATTAAGTTCCCAAATTGAATAAGTTGTTAATAAGCATTTATTATCTTAGAAGTTACTTAAGAGTTTTTCAAAATTTTAAATTTTAATTAAAAATTAGAATTTCAACATTTTTCTAGTATAATTTTCAAACATTAAAAAAAATATTTTTACTCCATTATAAATTGTAAAAAAGAATGTTTTCATTAATATCAATTTTAACTTCAATCTTAATACATTTTTAAAAATATTTTTAAGTACGTTTTACAGCAATATTATTCATTTTTTAGAATCTGCTTATCTACATGTGTGTTGCAACAACATTTTTGCACTTATATACATTTTTGTGCGCACATTTTAAAATATAAAGTTTTGAAAAATAATATCAACCAAACAAAGACAAAACTAAGAAATATGCAATGATGTTTCAGACTAATAGCTCACTATCCAAGTTTTTTTTTTCCTAGTATTGTATATAAATAACGATTTTATGCAGAAAATTAAAAACGGAAATCCAAGGTTGAAAAGTTAATATCAGTAAATAATTAGTAGATGTTTTAATTTAAGATTCAAATAATCGATAATAGAGGGCGCTGAGAGAAATCATTTCTGGTTGGAGAAAATCAGAAAGTCTCAAAGATATGATGAAAGAATTCCACAATATTTATAAAAAATATCACTTCTCGCACGCGAAGGCTGGGGGAGGGGAAAGAAAAGTGAACCATGAGAAATGGAATCATTTTATTTTTCATGTTTTTTTTCCCTCTTTATTTATTTAATACAGGCGTATCTCAGTTTTTTTCCTGAGGAAAAAAATCAATTTTGCGGCGTTTTCTGATACGTAAGGGCATTTTCTAACTTCAACCGCCAGAAGGCTGAGAAGAATTTGGCGGAATTCCTTCCAATTCGCAGAAAGTGAGATGAGGCGGAAATTCGGGAAAAACCGGATAAACGGGAACGGGAAACTAAAATGAGGGCAGCTGTACTCCTTTCTAATGGATTAAAAGGGATCCAGTCGTATTCGAAATAGCGTTTCCGATAAGCCGATAAGTTCTTTTTTCAAAGGTTAATGGATTCGTATGCATATTTTGGAATGAGAATGGGGGGGGGGATAATCTGTAGCGCAAGCTCGAAGAATGAAATCTACTGACAGGCATTTTTTTTTCTAAAATATTAATGTTCGAACCGAAAAATTTGGACTTTATTAAATTTATTCTAAATTATTAACTAAAAATTATTTCTGGCTAGAAAGACAGAATTTAATCTATTGTCTCTTCACCAAATTTGTAGATTTCTATTCAAATTTGATCGAAATCTATTCGGAGGAAGTCTCTCTATCTTGCTGTTCAAGTACAAGTGAACTAGACAACTACAAAACGTAAAATCCCTGGATAGATAAAATTTAATACACAGATTTAGCATCTGAAAAGGCAGTTTCTCATCAAACTTTAAAAAATTTAAACCATTTTTAATTTCTATTGGTTTGCAATTTCGCAATCATGTAGATGCTATAACTCAAACACAATGATTTAAATCAATCAAATTTGGTATGTGATCACGTGACAGCTGTAAAAACTTGCCAAATTTTCGTTTCGATCAGTTAGAAAAAAGTCTTCTAAAACACTCATTCGCGTGATAGATTCAATAAAAACTCTAGTTTCACGATAAAAATTTGTGTTTTTCAAATATTGTTCGCAAACATCATGCAAGGCTTTTATGACTTTAGCCAAGGTCCAAAATTTTATGCGAGGAGAGGGCAACACTTTTATTGAAGAGTATGCCAGAAAATTTCGAGGAGACCACACTTTTTTTGGTATACATCAATTTTAATAAAAAAGGCACTGAAATAATTAAAATTTTAAAGCGAAAAATATTTATAGGGTGACATACTACAGTTTAATCTCACTTAACTTCCCATAACAAGTGATTTCATAACCAGCGAAACAAAATGTAATAAAGTGACTGACTTAGAGAGCGATGTTTAGCAGAACGAGTCACGGGAGCAATACGTAACGTCATACGATGGCTTGTATCAATCTACTTTGAGCGCTTGTTCTAAGAGCACCATTATATTTATATAGAAGTTTCGGCAGTAAAATAGTGTCGGAAGCTACTCCGATGTTTTTGAGCAAGGGCCTGAGGAGCCTTAATCGACAAGACTGTGCTTGTGCCCTAGGTAATAAGGATAGTGCTGGTTAGCAAGGACATCGATGAGCTGGTGGAATAATATAGAAGATAACTACAGAAAAGCTTATGGAGCTGCATTCTGTGTCACGGTAAAAAGCTGCGGATGAGTTTTGATCAGGAGAGGAAGAAACAATAGAACGCAACAGAGCAACGATTTTCTATTGAAATAAGGAAGATGCTGAAAGCATAGGAAATTAGTGACTCTTACAATGAGAAGCATCACTCTAATAAAAAAGTAGCTATGTGAGCTACCAATTCATTTAACGATAATGCTGCGCCACATTTCGCCATATTTTGAAGCATAGTCAAATACAAGTCTCTTTAAACAATTTTATGTGAAAAGATCATACACTATTTATAAGAAATTATATTATAAATTTGTTTCAGTTTTTTTTTTTTTTTTTTTTTTTTTTTTTTTGCAGAATACAAAGTATTGCCTTATTTTACATGGAGTCCTATGGGACTTTTTTTTCACTTAAAGTGTTTTGCATTACGATTGCGATTCGGGAATTAATTAACCTCGTTAAGACAAGATTCCACTGCATTTTTAAATTCCTTTATACAATAAGTGATATGTGACAGAAATAATTCTACAGAGCTAATCCTTGGACCTAGCGTTACGAAATTGACATGAAATTCCTACTTGGGCAGTAAGTGCTCTTTAATGAAAGGTTTTCAAAATTTTAATCGATTTTTTTCAGTTAATAAAAAAACGTTAAAACGAAATTGAAACATTTTCCGTCAGTAACTTCGAACATATTATTGAACCAATTTCACGCCACTTTAAAAATTTAAGAAAATTTTTCAGTGATGCAATCATGTTTTCATAGATATTTTTTTCTCTGATTCCATTCAATTTTTAAAAATATTTGAGCATAATTTAAAAGAATATTTTTACTTTGCAACTAACGGGCTTTCGTCATTCAGTTCAGCAATCCCAAATTATTTTGGGATAATTAGAGGATGCTCAGTATATAGGCATTTGGGGTTTTCTATTAGTAATAAGAAATTCTAAATTCATTGAATTACTAAAAGAAAATTTAAATTATTTAAATTTTATTAATGGTGAACATTAATTCTTCAATTCAATTGCTAAAAATCTGGCAGTAAAGGGATGTATGTAAAGGTTCGAATGCAAAGATATATAATTCTAAGATATTTGAAAATCAAAATTGATTTTACTACCTTTTTTCCTGTTTTGATAAGATACAATTCATCAAAATTATTCGATATTTTATAACAATAAATAATTGCAGAAGACGCTGAGTATTAATGAAATCAATTTAACTATGCCAATCAACTTTGGGTAACTACAACTTACCTTTAAAAAAGGTACCGCTTACATAATATTATTTTAAATTAAATTGAAGCAACAAGGATTGATCATTCTAATTATATTTCGAAATGGCGAAATAAACTGTCGACAAATATTGGCGATGCTCCTGAAGTTCGAAAACTTTGTTCCATGCTCAAAAACACTTAACACCTCTATTTGGTTCATTCTGAATGGATTTCCTTATGAATGATAGTTTAGTTTAGCCTGTCTAATTTTTGACCGTCTCGATTCATAATCGAAACTGCTCGGTTTAAAATATTCGTACTCTCTAAAATTAAAATATTAGCGTTGTCTCAGATTTTCCACTGAAGCAAGCATGTCAACAACCCGAATTGTGAACTGTCGCTGAATAATGATTAACAAATTCAGCCTACTTTTGTATCTTTTTAAACCTTTATCACTCTCTCAAAGCCAAACTCGGACACCAAAGAAAAGATACTAATACAATAAGAATTTTTAAACGAAAAATGATAAACATTGTTAAATGAATTTTCAATAGCATATTTATTGCAATTATAAAAACAAACGGCAAAATTATAATTTATTTTAACCATAAATTATGACAAAAACCAAAACAAGAAATAATACAAAACCCAAACTCTGACGGATATGAAGATTTTTAAAACTAGTTAATATTTCCAATAAATTAATATTTTGTATGCAAGCTCTTGTTTTTTTAATAACCACTTTAAGACATTTAGGCATGATTGCATCAATTTTTCACAAAAATTGGGTTTAATATTTTCCTATTCCGGCAACAATACTCCTTTTAATTTATATTTACTGGAAACGGCACGAACTCGGACTTTTTTCCTAAGGTATTCCCATGACTTTTCGATGGGATTTATATCGGGGCTTTGGGATGGAAGGGTTCATGATGTGAGGACAATTGTATAAGAGCCAGGAATGCATCCTATAAGCTTTTTGTTTCGGATCATTATCCTAATAAAATCGCCAGTCGTTGCCAAGAGAAAGTTGCAAATGTTTTCTTTAAAATGTACTCGTTCGATTGTCTACAGATATAGATATAAAGCTTGTAATCGGATCTAAAGATGTCGAATTTGCTATCATCAGTAAATAAGACATTTTTCCAATAAGAAAAGTCCATGTTTTCTCGTTCCTTGCGAATTTAAGTCTCAGATCTGATTTCGCTTATTTATGAAAGGCGTTTGTCTGTTTTTTTCTTCCATTGATATCTGCCTTATGGAGAGCATTTCTTATTACTGATAGACTGACATTTTTTCCTAAATTCTTTTCAACAATAATAGCTAGCTTTAGTGTATAAAGGAATGGATTTGCTTTCATTTTTCTTATTAAATATTGCAGATCTGCTTCAGTGAAAGTCTAATTTTGGATTGTTTAAGTATTGTTTACCATATGATTATTGGTTTTGAAGCATTTTATGATGTCGTGAACCGTTGAATGACTTGTCGATGAGCTCTGATATTTTTGGTACAGATTTTTCCATCTTCCGCACGCTTAATAATCAGTTTTCTTAACTAAAAGTTCGTTTGGGTTTTTTGCCAGAACATTTTAATAAAATTAATGTTTATTTTCACAATAAATGAAAGCAACACTATTGATGAAATCCCCTTGAACAACTAGTATGTTAATTATAAAATTGGCAGTAATTTTCACCCAGGGATGCAATTATTACACGCTGAATTATGAAATGTCCGAGTTTGGCTTAAGGGTACTTTTTCACAAATTTTACTTTGATGTCTAAATTGTTAATTTAGGCATTGACGTTATTTGGTTTTGTTTTTAGCCGTACAATAATTCAGAGTTAAAAAATCTTTTCGAGTTTCTCTAATTTATTTTAATTAAAATATTTTGGCAGAAGAAGTTTTTTTTCTCTATGGTGTCTTAGGAAAGTTTGGCTTGTAGCGACTGTATATATTAAAATACTTATTTTGTTTACAGCAGGACTATATTAAGTAATTTTTGGCATACTACCTGTAAATTACATGATGAAATAAGAATCATTCAAAACATTTCACACTGCTGACCTTTAGCCTTTCAGCTACCAAACTTGACATAAAATTGTTACTTGTGTAGTTGAAAACTGAGATAAAAATTTTCGAAATTTTTTACTTATAAATTAATAAGAAAATTTATGTTTTAATAAAAAATTTATGTTTTCCCTCGGTAGCTTTAGAATATATTATTACACAAAAACACTTTTTAGATGCCTTTAAAAAATTAAAATAGGTTCGGTAATATCAATTTGATTTCTCTATAAAACTTCAGATTATTTCATAATTTTTTTTAAAAAATATTTTTCGGTTTGCTTTAAATTAATACTTTCCAGTATTTCAGTTATTGGTGACTATAGTAAATGCATTTGCGTACAAGTAATCGCTGCTATATAATTAAGAAAATTTCAAAACAAATCAAGCTTACAGTACTAATATTGTTTCAGCTTAGAAATTTGCTTTTTGAGAAATAATTTTTTTAGGCTGCCAAATTTTACAATATTGTGCATATATTATCAAATAAACGAGATGTTTTGAAATGCAATACTGATTTTCCAGCTATAAACAACCATAAATAAAGAATATTTGAATGATTCGACGAAAAAAGCAACCAACAGTTCTGGAATAATACCGACTGGCATATAAAGACTATTTTTTCAGACATCTGCATATTTTATCCTTATTACATGAATAGAGCATTCTTGGAAATTAGCCAGTCGCAGGAAAATCCAATACAAAATTTCTTGGAAATCTGCCAAGAATCTGAAATATAGACATTGATGCCACATTCTAAATAAAGCAAATGTAAACATGTGAAAATTTATTTTTCATTTTTTAGAATTTTAGCAGATATATTCAAATAAGATTTGAGATTAATATTTAAATAATATATGCGATTTCAAGAACTTCAGTATATGACATTTAAGTAATACTTTTGAATATTTATAGTGTGGATTACATTGAATGTTGAAATTTGATATATGAAAATAAATTGCCTTATCTCAAAAATAATAGCCATCCTATAATTCATGAGAAATGATAAAAAATTACTATTTTATTCTCAAATAAGCAGGTTGGGTTGTGAGAATATAAAGAAACTGATAAAGGCAATTTCACAAATAAATAAATAAAAAACAGAGCTGGCAAGGAGATATTCGAATATCTAATAAGAAACATCAAATTATAATAAACTGTTTGATTTTGCCTCGCCTTATTATATTAGCCGTTGATTGCTATGCTTAACGTTTTTTTATACACTAAGTATACAATATGTATATTGTATACAACATATACAATAATTTTGTATACTTTTATATTGTAATTTAATATCGTATACTTCACAAACAACATTTGCTTACAAAGTATACAAATGTTTTAATCGTCAAAGAATTCTAACTGAAGGTTTTTACAAATCTTTACGTTTTAAATATTCCCGGGTCAGTCACCAATTTTGAAATTATGTGTCTAACGCTTTGTTTGTTGAACACAACTCAAACGCTTTGAACTAGAAAGATGTCAATTCAATGGAGATCATAAATCAAAATTTGAAAAATTTATAGAAATTTACATTTAGAGGAAGTCGGTCCGGCTGTCCGAATATCAGTTAACATAACTACAGAAGGAAGGAAGACGGATAATATTAGCCGCATTCAGCGACCAGCCTGTTTCCATACAATCTGGCAATATTTCATTTAAATAACTTATGCATATTTTATTGCTAGTTCCCTCAACAAAACATGTTTTAGAGTCAAACTGCGATAGGCGTTTAAGCCATTTGTTTTTGTAATTCTCTTTCAATAATACTCATTTCTTTTCGGTGAACACCATTTTATTTTCGGACACAATTTTTGTGCCTCTTCAAGTAGACTGTTACAGATTAGGACACCACTCACAATTGGATGCCTCTTCTAGATCTCAGAATCGTTCTTACACACACTACCTTCAGATACAAAAAAGAATTAACAAAAAACTTTGTACTCGACAGATACGCCATCTATCGGCGTGAAGCTGTAACAGTTTTAATAATCTTATACTTAGCTTATACAAACAGGACAAAACATTTATATTAAATAAATACAAGCAATATTCCTTTAAAATCAGCTGATCGCTACAAGTGGCTAGTGATTAACAAATACAGTAAATAAATTTAAATAAATGAAGCAATACTAATATTAAAAACAAAATTTTTTAAATAATTTTAACAAATAAGAAGCAACTGCAATAAACAGAGGACAGCATTTTGAATACAACAATGTCTGTTTACCACCGGCGCTTTTACGGTGATACTTGGTTAGATATATACTTTAATTTTAAAGCATTTTTTTGACAGCCATTATTTTCATTAGCAATCGTGATCTAAGAAAAAAATTATTACTATATTGTTTGAGTAAAAATTTGCATTGTACGAGTTTTAAGCCTAAATTATGCATGCAAATTAAGTCGCCATTGCGGCGCCAGGGCAATATTAAGGGTTTTAATAATAAAAGTGATTTTGGATATGTCTCTGATACTCTATATGGCAACCCATTGGACCTGTAACTACAAATTTGACATAAACATGCAATGAAGAGTAGGAAATGCGATGTATTAGAAAATACAATTAGAGTTCTAACTAACTGAAAAATCAACATAATTTTCGCATTTTTTTTTTGTCGATAAGCTCCGGAAATTTAATCAGAAAAATTAACTTTCGCACTATCTTAAGACCTCTTGAACGATATAAATTTTTTATCCATTTTTTTCTATAATTTAACAAATTTTCAAAATTTTTAAAAAAAAACAAAAATCTAAAAAATATTTTAAAATTAAATTTTAATTATAAATACAAATATTTTTAAAAAAATTAATTAAAACGGACTTTATAAAGAAATATAGAAACTTAAATAATAAAAACCTCAATATAAAAAAATAAGCTGAATATTTATATCTTGATCATTAATAACGGATAAGAAAGCCAAAGAGAAATATTAGAGTAAAAAAAAAAGAATATGAGTTTCACTTCTACAATTAAATATATTATGGTAAAAACATGCTTAAAATTATTATATTTTAATTAAAAACTAAAAAATGTATGGTAAAACATTTTTTTTAATTTTAAGATTATATAAAAATTGTCTTGGTGTTGCAACAATTTTGGGAATTATGGCAAAAAAAAAAAACTTCAAATTATGACTAATTTTTGACTAAAATTCAAACTCACACAGAGGTACACATCTCTTCTCTTCAAAATAAATATGTACGAAATTTTACAACTCTAGATCAAGCAGTCTAGTTTTCAAAAAGTCAATACACAGACACACATGCACTCGTCTTTATTACTAACAGCGATAACTCTTGGATGACATTCTACTGCAAGTTGTAACTGTTACGTAATTATGAAAAAATTTTAAAAATAAAGACTGGAAAACCATTCCAAAAACATGATCATACTATGCCATGTTCTTGACTAGTGATGTAATCAGCTTTAATGCTTTCATAATAATCGATCTTTAATCTCCTATTCATAATTGCAATAACCTTAACGATGCTAGTTTAACGGTTCATATTTAAGAATTTTTAAAATTGATTTTTTAAATCTTCTTAAAAATAGTTTTTTCGTTAAATTGGCTAAATATATCCGATACTCTTCGTATAGGACCAATTAACATTTGCTTATTAAGACATTCTGCAAATTCATTTCAACGATCTTTTACTGGTAATCACGACGGGAGTCTGCTATATTAAGCTCTGGTATGTAACATGTTCCTCTAATTGAGCTTAGAAACCCTTTGTCTAACTAACAGAGTGAAGTAAACAATAGTTAACTTTTTGTTGAGATCTTGAAATAGCGCATTGGTCTTAAAACAATGTCAGATAAATTTCTTTTTTTTTTTTATTTTCGAATTCAGTCACTTGTCACATCTCAGACTACAAACAAGTTGAAAGCTTTCGTCTGCAAATCACTTGTATTGCCATCTAAAAAAAACAAATTACTGCTTTGAAGAACCATATAACTACTTCAAAAAGGTATGCAATGGTTTTCAGATTGTTTAATAAATAAATAATTTATAGAATTCGAAATAGCTGGTGTAAAGCAGAGGCTCAAGTGTGACCATTTCTTATCTAGAAAGTATGAGCAAAAGAAACCGGTCATGCTTTTGGACAATGTACGTTGGCAATACTTTTTACAAGTTTTAATTTAACTTTACTTTTTTGTAAAAACGGAATTTTGCAGACGATTTTTTTCCTTCAGTTTTTACTGTTTTGGAGTTACTAAATTTTCTACAGTTAAGTATCCTCGCTGAAAATACAATATTTTAATTTCAAGTAATCTATTATTCTCAAGATTTTTAATGTATTAAAATCCGAAATATTTTAATAAAAATCAAAAACTGAATTATAAATATGCAAAAATATGAAAGAAATGCTATAGGAAAATACAAATACAAAGAATATAATAAAAAAAATTACTAAACAATCATTAAGTTATACTATGAGTGTATTAATGTTATAATAAAATACCGAATTTTAATTCGCTTAGAGTATTTTTGTCGACGCCATAAGCTTTTCTGATTCTTTTTTGAGATTTTTATTTCAGATTTTTTAAAAAATATTTGAAAAACAATGACCAATGGAATTTGATATTTCTTTCACACAAAAGTTGTAGATAATTATGAAAATGTAGAAATCTGTTAAAAAGAAGTCTATCTGTTGTACATTTAAACATGGTAACTCAATAATGCAATCAGAAGGTTGAATTTTTAATGTACATTTAGATAAATGTAGAGTTGTAACAAAATTTGGACTAATAAGTAATTGTCCGAATTTTTTCTTCATGTGTTTTTGAAGGGAAAAGAACATAAGAAGTTAGATGAATGAATTGGAATGCGTAATCCTCACAAGAACGCTATAGATCAATGTCAAATGAAATCCCTCTTACAAACCCGTAAAAGGATAGATTGCCAGTCTTTTAATCCACGTGAAAGTAAACAAAATAATTTAAAAATGCAATGAACGGCAAAAATATCTGTTAGCATTGGCGTACAGTGGTTAAAAAATATTAACTTTTGGTGCTAATTTAGCATTTTTATTGAATCTATTGTGTCGTCCTTGGCGAGGCATTTGGCGATTAATCCCTGGCACGCGGTTGATAGTATCCGAAAATGGAATTTGTGTTTTAGATGAGATTTTCCATTCGATTGAAATAAAAATTTGGCCCAAAACTACACTTATAGTCACAAAATTACATATCAAATTTGATATATTTACGTCACAGCGTCGTTGAGTAATTGCATTTACATATTTCTAAAAGTACAGACCGACAGACAATCAACTCATTGTTGAATTCGACTCAAAATTCGATCGGCGTCTAGACTATAGATGTTAAATCTGCGTTCCGAATTTTATCTATCTAGATCTCTTCGTTTTTTAGTTATCGTGTTAGCTTATATACGAAAAGCCAGACAGGGTCCCTCTGAATTGATTTTGCTCAATATTTGATAGAAATACTAAATTTCACCTTAGTCTAAAGCGTTTTTGAATTATCTTTGTCACAGGCAGACGGACAATTTCCGAAAATGTGTGTTTTGAACTTAGAGAAAAAACATGGAGATTTGCCAAAATCTCGCGTTTGAATTATTTGACGAACACTACACTTTCTCTATACTACGTATATAAGAAAGTAATTTGTGGGAATTATTCCCCAGAAAATCTTATTTTTATATAATTATTACAAAATGGGTTGCGTGTACATCTACTAAAATTTGGGCACTGTACTAAGATAAGTTAAGTTGATAAAAGATGATTATAATGTAAACATATAGATGCAGATTCTGAAATAAGCAGATACTTACGCGCTAATCGAATCCGATTCTAGAATTATTTAGCCAAATTGATTGTCTGCGATTTAAATTAACAATATCAGAACGAATTTACCAAGGATAGATTTCTAACAATTGATATTGGTTTGATTGGGTCCCCAAAAACACTGGCATTTTTCCTCCAGCTGAGTTTTGACAATTTTCAAGATAACATTTACGGGGAGAAAATTTTGCAATATTTGCAAAATTTCTTCCTGCAGCTATTATGTAATGATTTTCTCATTATTTGCAATTCCTAAATTTCCAGAAAACCAGCAAAATATTATTTATATGCCTTTCTTTGTTAAGTAAATATAAAACTTTACGCGCTTCAAGTACTAAAAGTGGCTTTGAATTCTTCAATGGTACTTTTTGGAATAGTAAAAAAAAATCCCCAAAAATTAACGCAAATTTTAATTTGCCACCATTTGTGCAATAAAGTATTGGCAACTCTGTTAAAAACCATTTGACAGATGATAGTTTAGGGTTAGTAAAAATGGAACGTTACACGATAGAAGAACCTGTTAACGCAAAGTTTGAATTAAATTTAAAAAAAAACATTTTTTTTTAAATTGTTATATTTTAGTGAATAGTAAAACACATAGGATAGGATTTTGTATGGAATAACAAGAAGGGCAAATGGCCTTCACGGCTTTGTTGGCACATACGCTATTTTGTCGAAATTTTTTAAGTAGATTTTGCGTAAATACGGCCGAATTTCGTTAATGCAGTGTTTAATTTCCTCATTAAATGCGCACGTGCTTGTTGGCTTTGACTTCAAATAACCCCATAAAAAGAAATCCAATGATGTTAAATCACAAGGTGTCCAATTCTCCAATTTTTGAACTGTGGCAGCCAGACTTTCATTATTTTTGAAATATTATTCAACAATTAAAACACGTTGTTCTATCGCGTAATGCTCAAATGTTTTTTTAATAGGGTTGCCAACACTTTACTGCATGAATTGTGGCAAATTCAAATCTTGCGTTAATTTTTGGGACACTCCTTACATAAAATGTTTCTTTTACTAATCTTTTTCTGCAAATTTTATGAAAGCAGAAGTCTTTTGAGGAAATTTTGAATTCAAACCTTCAAATGATAGAATTTCTTATTAAAAATTACATTTTCCATTCCTTTCACTCCACGATGAAACTAAATACAAAACT
Source organism: Argiope aurantia (assembly GCA_026543865.1). Taxonomy (NCBI): domain Eukaryota; kingdom Metazoa; phylum Arthropoda; class Arachnida; order Araneae; family Araneidae; genus Argiope; species Argiope aurantia. The sequence goes on from JAPMOR010006932.1 coordinate 43,572, forward strand.
AGGTGTATTGTTATTATACATTCGCAGATCGAAAGAATAACATTCAACTTTATATTATTAACTAATACTTTACTCTACAAAACATTATTCAAACGAATGTCACATCTCCATATAATAAAAGAGCAAAGATATTATTAACGTCTTCCTAAAAGCCATAAATCATAGTAAAAACGTCCATAATAAATCCATTACTCCACTTTTCTCAAAGGAAATTTTAAGAAACCATAGAATGTAATATTCATTCAATTTTATTCGTTTCAAATCTCAAACATTTATTTACTTTGGCGCCACTTCGCTAACTCATTTCAGTTATTCATTTGACCCAAAAAGAGAGGTCTTCAATTCGATTACGAATCTATGAACCTCTTTTTGTAATCTGCGAACCTTTTCGTGGATCCATATTGCGCAAAAAGGCGAGAAGGCATTTAGGTTGACAGCTAAGAAATGGCCGGCGCGTTGCCCAGAAGGGGAATAAAATAGAATTCCATTTACCGGAACCGTTGTCCTTCCTTTATTTTCTGTCAACCGGTGATGCTGAGGGGGCTATTTTTAGCTACCGACCACAGCACTTTATTAGATTTAAGAGTTCGGCGAGAAAAATGAGTGTTTGCCGAGAAAACTAGTTAAGTGATGTGCGACTGGATAAGATGACAGCCAAATAGATAAATGAACAGAGAAAAATCCAGAGCCATCGTTTTCAAAATTGTTTACTATCAATCTATTAGTGTGATATTAAATGAAACAATTCAGAGCTTTTATAGCAAATTTGTATAGATGTAATAGTTCAGGAATTGGTTTAGGAGTGGAGAGCTCGAATGTAACACATTAGTTGCAAGCGCCACATGTATGTAAAATCAGTACTTTTTAACTCCTGTTAAGCGTTTCAGATATGCAATCGTTTGTACTAAATCATGCAAAGACAAAAGCTTAATTATCGCTAAATATAATAAATATCGTAAGATCAAACTTCTCTTGGCATTTTTTGTTGTTGTTACAAAATCTTATTTTTTCGGAGAAAATATTTAGAGACGAATCACATACTGATTACACATGAATGTTGTTCAATCTTACCTACACATTAACTGATCATTTAAATTAAATAAACATCATGAATGCACTTAATTTATCATGTTATTCGAGACAATCTGCTATATTGCAGCATTCATTTTACAGTTTATCTATCATTACTTATATTTTTGAACTTACACTCACTTTTACCGTGGTGAAATCGGATACGATATGGCGCTGTATGACATTGTCAGAATGAGAGCAGATAGAAAATGGCTCCAATAGTTAAAAAAAAATTATGTGTGTGTGTGTGAAAATTCGCTTTATTTCAGGTGAGACACCTATATATATAAATTTAAAAAGTAAAATCTTATGTTAATATAAAATTTGATCCAAATCGTTGGAGCCGTTTCCGAGTTACGAAAAATAAATATACAAGAAATGCTAGTTTCAATTTATAAAGAAGCGTGGATGGATGGCCGGGTGCTTGTGGAAAGGATGAAAGTTGGTGTTTTATGCGCGAAATTCATCTTTAGCTTTTTTTCATAGGTTCTTTTTGAAATACATATATATAAAATATTTCTTTTATATTTTTGTTGCTTTATCAATGAACACTATAAAGCATAGGTTTCCTGGAATATATTTATAAAATTGATAGAATGATTATAAAATACTTATATCAATTTATAATCAAATTGAAATAAATAAGAACGAAGTCTTAATGACTAAAAATGTTAAAACCATTATGATAAAAAAAAACAAGGTATGGCACAATAGTAAAGGGTTTATTTAATGTTAAAATACAATTATTAAAAATATATTTTATTTATTAAATTATAAACATTAAAAGGAAAAGTCTTGGCAAGTATATTACCAAATAGAATAAAACATCTGAAAAAATTCACAGCAAATTGTGGATACTCTACAAGAATGTGCAAAATAAGCATAGAACAGTTCCAAATTCAGCAAGATGATGGTGGTTCCCTCAGCAGAAAATGCTGATGGGTGAATTGGGTGTGGTCAATTCTCAACCTGTGAAAATGATGCCCGATTTTCAGCAAAGTAATGTGGGCCCGAGACTTGGTACACATTACCTGGAAGAAAATTGAGCTAACTGTATGAAGAAGGTAACCTTAAAGCCTAGCTGTATGTGCGTCCTTGTAATATTGCCGTTAAAAATATAAAGTATGAGACCTATTTCCAACAGAAATATCTGTTTTAGAAAGAAGGTAATAGCTCATCTAGCTGCTATGTCAACCTTTCTATTTCTTAAAATTCTTATATGTGCAAGGAACCAACCCAAAATAATATGAATATGCTAGAGAGTGTTGAAAAATTTGGTATAGATGTAATCAAGAAAATGGAAATCACTAATCGCATATAAAAGCGACTAGCGATTTCCGCTTTCGAAATTTTAATTTCATATTAAGCAAGATTTTACGATTTTTCTAAGATATTTCTACGAATTGACTTAGAAGAACTATCTAATTGACTAGAAGAAATACCAATTTGATCAAATTGACAATTACACAATTTTATTAATTGAAACATGTCTTTTTAACGGTATCAAATTAATTGTGGTGCAAAAATTTGCTAAATTTGGAAAATTTTCTAAATATATTATATATTATATATATATATATATATATATATATATATATATATATATATATAT
>JAPMOR010006932.1:46264-58768 GCA_026543865.1 Argiope aurantia
TATATATATATATATATATATATATATATATATATATATATATATATTGCGTATTTTTCACTCGCAAATTTCATCGCTACAATGAGGTCGAAAAAGTATTCACGGCTTATTAAATATTCCATTTAATGTTTAATGGCGAATTTTTCTTCAATTGTTGAAAGCCGAGAAAAAAAGACTGTTAACACACTGACAGAAATTATTTTGCCATAGAAAACGCAGTTTCAAAAATGCAATTAAATAGCATTTTACTGGTCTAATGATATCGAGAAACCTGATTCAGTTAAAGTGTTCCTGTACAAAATAAATATAAAGCATCTGATATAATAATTCTTTAATTATTATCGTCATTTGATCCGTTGAAAAATACGTAATTGGGAGAATCATCGACCTCAAATTATGTATAAGAAAATTAACTGGCATTAAACACAATCAGTGTCAACAACGAACAAGTTGGTCGCCAAATACGGTTAATGAAACGGTAAAATAGATGCAGAATATTGTTTTACAGAGGGTAACAGAATATTTCGCAAATCATTAAGGATTCAATCGTTATTTAGATTTCAAAGAATTAAAATATTCTACAGCTTGCCATGGCATATTTCAATATCCATATATCGATCTAATTTTAATCACATACAAACATTTGAAATATGATGCATTACTTGCATAAAATGTAACCGTTTTCCAATAAAGAAATTTAACCTCCTAACTTTCAACAACGAATGCATCTTATAATTATCATATGATATAATTTTGATTCTGAAAAATGTAAAGATGTAAAAGCATCAATGAGTTTAATACTCAAATCCCATTAGTATTCAAACAGCTTCATTAGCTTAAACTCAAAAAACTTCAAGTAAACTCGCTTGTCAAGTTAATCCAGATTTAAATAATACATTCTATAGCATGTGGTAAAAAAAATTTTACTACTTGCTTTAGATTCACGGTTTGTCTTCAAGTCAGAATGGGTTGACTTTAAGACAACTTGACTTAAAGTCATCCCATTATGACTTTAAGACAGTGACTTAAGTCCTGCCAGTATTAATGTGTGCGACTACTTTAGAGATGCATTTTTTTGAAAAAGACTCTAAAATAGTAAATTATTGAATTTTTGCATAAAAAAAAGTTTGCGAAACTTATGAAACCAAAATATACCAATTAAATCAATTTAAAAAAAAATTGAAAAAAAAATGGCTTTTTTTGGCTAAAACGAGGTATAAATCAAATATCTTTTGGTTTAGAAGTTTATCAACTGATTTGCCTAAAAATTTGCACATAGCTTAAGAAATATGTTACCTAGTTCCTCATTTAAAAAATAATCTTTATTTCTAACCACTTTTTAAATGTTGGAGTTCAACTGATAAATAACATGATATGTTCTGTTTTTTCTGCTCGTTGTAAAGTATGAAAAAAACTAAAAAAGTTAAAAGAATAAATTACTTATTTTCTAATAAAGGAACAGCAGAAAACGTATTGAGAAATAATATCAAATTTGTACAAAAATCTGCTTTAGATTTAAATCTATGAGCCTTTTCACGAGAAGTTTCTGCCAAAGTTTAGAATATAAGAAAATAGTATTCAAAGATATGAAATAGCAGTAAAACGTATATAGATGTAAATATAAAATATACCGAAAATGGACTTAGAAACAAAATTCCAATGGTTTAATAAAAAAATGTTCCAATATTTAAAATATTAAATCGAAAAAACCCCACATTTTTGCAGAAAATCGACTTTTTAACATAATTAATGAATCTTAAATAACTAGAGTTAGAAATTTGTTCCTTATTTTTCACAGTTAGTCTTTGAAAGATACTTGAAAAGTCTTAGAATCAAGATATTCAACTTAGATAAAATACACAATATATATATTTTTATAATTTGAACTACACAAATGTTAGATACATGATTCATTTATAACAATATTTTCAAATATAGAAATAAAATGTTCAAATGATAATCAAACAATAATCAATAGAGCTCTAACACAAAGAAATGTAAAATAAAAACAATAGATTGTTGGTCATTTTTCATCACTGAATTTTTTTGATGTAAATTTGTTAGTTTTATTAATGATTATATTATAATTGGTTAATTCACTTTAACTAATATTTTATTGATCAACTTTTTTAAAGAATTTGATAGAATGTACTATTTATTCTGATAATGAACTACTATTGGTTGGAATCAGATAAGAATCCATTGGACACACGAGTCCATATTATTTGTTATCAGAGCAAATACTTAGTTTCCAAGATAGAAGATCCGATAATTCGATGCACGTGTCAAAAATGGAAATTGGAGCAATAATGAATATGGTCATATAGTTTTAATTTTTAAGAAAATGCGTCATAATTTAGCAATCTTGTTACAATTATAACCACAATAATAATAAATAAAAGAATTGCATTTTGTGTTTTCACATTTTGGCAGAATGTAAGTTTCAAATTAAGAAATTAGAATTAAAAAATACGGTATTATTAATTTTATTAATTTAGAAATGAAAAGTTTTGATCAGTAAAGGAAGTTTTTCATGATTTAATCAAAGAAGATTTCTCCGTAAAGCTAAATATTTGTTCTGCGTGAAAACAAATTTTCAAAACAATAATTCGAATTGGTTTTCAAATTTCCGAACACTGAATAAGTAATATTATTGATTGAAAGAGAGACTGTCATCGGCTCTAGTTTTAATGCTGGAATATTCAAGAAAACGATGCAAAATATCTGGTCTTTCATAAGTTGATCTAAAGCTGATTTAAATAAAAAGACTTGCAATTCCAAGAGAAATATAATTTTTATACACTTGCATAACATTTAGGAAACCCATAGAAATTTGAATTTACTTGTAATAAAAAAATATAGAATTGAGATCGCCTGTAGAAGTTATGAATTGAAAATTACCAGTAAATTTCTATATGAAAATGTTTTGTAAATTTTTGTAATTTTGTAATTTCTATAGGAAAGGTTTTATTTATAAAAAAAATTCCGCATCAAGTTGTAAGAATCTTATTACTCGAACATCAGTGATCAGGAAAATTAAAATAAATGTTAAGCAAAAGGGCAATGAATAAAACTCCCAATTAGATGGTTAATTAAATAAAAAAGATGTCAAGTAGAAAGTCATTGAAAGAAACTACCGATTAGACGGTTAAGGAAATAAAATAAATTTGTAATATAAATATATTGAAAGAAATTTCCGATTACATGGTTAAAGAAATATATTGAAATAAATATTAAATTTCAGCACTCGTTTTTTCTATTAAACGAGTGCTGAAATAAATGCATGACGATTTCAGTAAAAATACTCTGATGTCAGATTATTTCTAGATATTATTGCAATATATTTTAAACTGTCAAAAATTAAATAATTTTCTATATTAAAAAAAATCTTAATTATATCTTAGTACCAAAATGCATACTTAAAAATATAAAGACTTTCCAAGATTTTATTTTTCTGACCTACAAAATATTAAAAACCATCATTTAAGGCGGAAAGTATATCTACAGATTAATTGCATTTGGCATTAATCTTCTAGAGAAAAAATAGTATCGGATAATAGTAACACATGAATGCCACTAACAAATCTCAAAATGAAACAGTAAGTGACAATCCTTGCTTCAAAAACTAAACTTTTTATTTTGAAAAAAAAAATGCAAAATAAGACATTAAGACTGATACATTTATGTAGAAATAGAACAGAAATACACCGTAGCCAACTGAATCAATACAAAATATAACCTTGAAAACGAGTTAACACTGAATATCGAATGAATTAAAATTGTGTTTTGCAAGTTTACAAAAAGCATTATGTATGAAATACAGATAATTTCCATCAGTCTCAAATCCGACTATGTCAGCAAAAACATGCAGGAAAATTTATGCTGCAGCAGTATTCAGAAGTAAATTGCTGATTTATGAATAATCTTATGCAACGAATAATAAACGGTTCTATTAAGGATAAAGCTGATACATTTAAGTACAGGTTTTAATAACGTAAAGGAAATTCTGATTTCATAACATACTATAACCCGATCTCATAATACTTAACATTTTAAATTAAGTAAGAAAAAAAAATAGATATTATAAACTGATATTTTGAAAAAAATGTGTTTACCTTTCAGAAAAAAAGAGACAAAGATTATATTCTATGCTGGCTATTGCAAAACTCTGACAGATTAAATATCAGAAATACCAATTTGGAGCTTATTGAAACAACGCAAGCGACGAAACACCAAATTGCAACTGAACAATTATTTAAAAAGCGTTCTTTCTTGTCAAGTTTTTATCGTTACTGCTCCTCAATAGTGATAATGAAAAATAACCATAGTTAATCTAAACTGATAAGATTAGATTTTTGTAAATAGATTATTTTTTTTATCAGGGTATGATTCTTGTCAATTATTAAACCAAAAATAAAAGATAAAAATTGAAAATGTTATTCATTTCAAAATGCATTAAAATGAAAAGTGCACCTACCTACGAGATTTTTTAATCCTTTTAAATTGATAAGAATTTGTTATAAAAAATGCGGCATTTTTTGATCATTTCCTTGCATTTTTTAATAGTTTCTGAATGTTTTCGAAGCAAATGGAATGAATTTTAAAAATTTGCTTTAATTTAAAAATTTGTCAACAAAACGAATATTTTGCGAAAAAAAAATTGAAATTTGTGGATGGTTTAATAATTTATCAACTCACAACTTTTTCCTTTCGCGGAATGACTTACATACGTATACATATAACTTAGATTGTGATATTCAAACCGTTAGCCATTTTATTTGGGATTAATTGCTTCTTAAAGACTATACAAGAGTATCTTCAAAACATTAATCAAAAAGTAAATATCTAAATATTATAGAATTTCTAGCTTACTGGAAATGTAAAATATGTCATTAAAAAATTTAACAATCCAGTAAATATTCTGCCTAAAATGATTTTGATATACCAAACAAGAACTGTAATATTAAAATTTAAAAAAATAATAATCACAATAAAAAAAACATGAAATATTTCTAGTACAATATTGAACTGAAAATATTTAAAAGTAGCAATTATTTACTCAAAACCAGTGATATAAATTAAATATTCAGTTTATTTCTAGCTACAAAATGAGTTATTTCTCATCTAATTGACTAAATAAATTATTCTCAATATTTTAAATTAACTTAAATGTTATAGTTATTCCTTTGCAAATATCCCGTTTTTAATTGCATTGTTTTATTAAATTTAATATTTCATTCATACAAAACCATTATCACATTATTTCCATAAAGATAATTATATGAATGTTTATATTTTACTGTTCATATGTGTAAAATGTTTCAAATACCGATATTTCAACAATTTATAATTTCTCAATAATTTCACGGAATAAATTAAGTAAAGCCCTATTGAAAAATATCTAATTATTTTCTAAAATGACAGAAAATATTTATGTACGGAAACAGAAGAAATATCGTATTGTTTAACATAAGAAATATTATACAGTGAAAAGCAAGATTTAAGATTTAAATTTTTCATTCTTCAAAAGCATTTTTTTTAAATTTTATAACACGTTTTCAGTTTTGCAACTACGTTAACACAACACTTTAAACAATTTGGATATTCTGGAAAATTCTGATGGAACCAAAACTCATGTTCATGTAGTCCTTACCATTATTTGAAGTTTGTGCATGTTCTTGTCTATTTCCTGAAGTTGAAACTTAATAAAAAAAGTTTATTTTTTCTTTCAAAGCAATCGAAAATATCCTTTTATTTACATAGTATAAAATTTGAGAATTAAAACTTTCTCATCATTTATATAATTAAGAAAACTTTGAAAATAATCAATAACTAACGTAAAAGCACCATATAAAATACAAAACATATTAAAAATTAAATTTTTGTTTCTTCCTTCAAAAATTAATGTTTGCATATTAATAAATTGTATGCGAAACATTTTTTTTTTTTTTTTTTTTTTTTGTATTTTAAAGAATTTCTTTCCGCAGTAAAGAAAAGAGTACGTACTTATTGGGGCCCTATACAGCAGACCGTTTGATCCAAAAGTGCCAAATTTGGTATAAATATATTCTTGAAGATAGAGATGTGTAATTTTGGGCAATTTTTAAAATTTTTAATTAGAATTTAATTTTAATCAAAAAAAATATCTGAGATTTGGCGAAGTTATAATAGAAAAACACCAAATATAATTACACAAAATTGATTTTGGTATCATTCTAAAGTTAAAAGTACTACCTTTTCATGACATTAATTTAATTACCAATCATTGTATTTTAGAAATTGCACAGTTAAAAAAAATTTCACACAGTGTTCAGCTTTAGATATCAAATTTACATCACATTTCATTTATACATCAAATATTTAATCATGTGGTTTTCTTTCATTGTCACAAAGAAAGAAAGACTGTTTAATATTTGCGTAGTTTCTTGCATGAGATAAAGGAAATGGAAATTGCAATACTGAATAAGACAAAACAAAAGTGAAAGGTACATGAATCGGATAACTATATTTTATTAATAATATGCTGTTATTGGGATTTCATTAAAATAAATTTTCTCACTAAATAGCGTACTTGAAAAATTAGTAAAATAACTCCAGTATAATGTTTACCAGAATCTGATGCTTAAAAATGCTTTATTCGAAAAATCAGGAACAAATTTAGTTTGTTCATCAAATTTAATTGAAATTATTATCTGCGCATCTTTAAAGATGTCTATTCTTTTGATGTAATATAATTGGATAAAATTATATAAATTCTTTCTATGCTTGAAATTTTGCTATTATTTGTACTTGAATAAAAAATTTTTACTGAAATCTAGAAAAAGAAGAATTTTTTAAGATATTATAAATATTATTCTCAGAAAAATATAAGGGAGAGGGGGGCGGCAATGCTAAATGATTCTCATCTATTATTCTTACATTTGTTTTACGATAAATTTTCCCATTAAGAAACAAGTATAAATTTAAACATTTTCCGTGATGGACTAAAGCTCAAATTTTGAATGAGACGACAGGATTAGGAATAGTCCAAGCACATTGTAAGTTTTTAAAAGAGTATAAGTAAAGTCTGACAAAATTTGGAATTGAAAATTCTTTGCTGGATACAACTTTAACATAAAGCTTCGAATAAAAGATTATTTTTCAACTGTATCTTTAAAAAAAATTTAATTAGGCGAACTACCGTTTTCAGAATGTGCTGTCCAATAAATTAAATGAACAATCCATAAACATTTGGCAATTGTGGATTATGTGAGATTTTAAATCGAATAATGATCTCTTTGATTAAATTTTAACTTATAAGTTTAAAAAACGGTAATTCGATGCATATATAAAGCATGAACAAGACGGCTAACGGGTTAATGAATTAATTCTCCTGCAGAAGTTTTATTTAGATGGTCGCTAAAGATGGCAATTATGCATTAAGAATATCAATTTTAAAATTTTTAGCTCAAAATAAAAATTATCGTCTATATTTTAAATTCCTTTTTAATTCCATTTATAACATATTTTAATCGAAAACTCCAGAGTACATTCAACTCTGAAGTAGGCCACAACAAACCCTGTCGATATTGCATAGTTCAGTGGCGGCGGGGTGGTCGACTGTATGCAAGAAGAAAAAGTATTTTTAACTTTCCAACCGCCCTTTGTTTTATAAATATATATATTTTAGAAAGCTGATAAATGAGTTTAAAAATTCACTCAAGTTTATAAATGTAGTAGCAAGTTGGAATGCAATTTAAAAGGCCTTTAGAAAGAATCCTTATAAATATGTCAATGAAATATGTTCAGCGGTATTGGACAGAAGGACTTTTCCAATCAAAATGTGGTGTCCATTTTACCGGACAGTGGATCTTAAAGACTTATGGATTTCGAAGATGCAACTAAGAAGCCGAGAGCTCAGCTTCCAGTCAGTCCTTCCCTGGTTCAGTAGAATTGATGATCTATTTCTCGGAAGGTAGTTCAAGTATTTCACATTAAGGATGATTGATATTCAACATTTTGACATTTCATCGATTTAGAAAAGTTCTTATTCGGGTAACAGTGAAACGAGAAAGGATGAGAATTTCGTCTTAGATTTAAAGTGCCTATTTTTATTTTTATACTTAAAAATATTTAGGGGAAAAAATGAAAATTTCAAAAGATGTAATTCGTTAGTTTTAAAATTTTATTGGCATTTTTTTTGGGGGGGGCACGATAAATTTTATTTGATTTATTTTGTTTCATGTTCTGACTATTTTATAACAAATAATCTAACAATGCAATTTTAATTTTTTAATAAAGACTCGAAATCAAAAGATCCATGAATGAAAACATTTTAGATCACACAGAATAAGCAGTGCAGGAAAAGATATCAATAAATTCTACTATTTTATGCAAAAATACAAATTCAATGAAATTCAATGAAACTATAGTCAAATTCAATGAAACAATAGTTATTCGATCTTTTTAAAACAACTTTCGAACGATTAGATATTTTCACATATTTTAATAGAAGACACACGATCAATAAAAATTAACCCTCTAGCTGCTTGTCCCGAGAGTTAGAAGATGGTTTGTTTTCTGCTGCTTTCCATGAAAAATGCGGACTAACGTATTTATTTTTTTACTATTATAAATTTGAATAAGATAGTACTATTAGCAGGTAACTTCTGATAACAGTCGTTTCATTTTAATAATATTGGAGTTTTGCAGATTTTACCTATAAATATTGATTTTTAAAAGAAATCGACTGTCAGAAGGTTAAATTTGGAATATTGTATGATAATGACAAAATGTATTAAGCAAAATAATTAAAAATATCTAATAGAATCACATAATGTTTTTTATTTATTCTTAAACTGTTGTAATGAAATTAATTCGAAATTATTTATCAATTTCCAAAAGCCTATTTTTCTGAATTTTTTTCATATTTTATTGGCAATTTAATATATAATTAGATTATATATATATATAAAATGTAACGCTTTTTATATCTACCATATTCATGGAAGTCAAAATTATCAGAAATAACAAAATAAGTCTATGAAAGTACTAAAATATGTACTTTGATAATGTCTTGTGTTGCGATAATGTTTAAATGTTATTTTGACCTAAATGTTATATTATATTTATATGTGTCTAAATTTTATATTTCTAAGTATGCCTTAAAAGGAATTTGGAAAATTTTACAATAATTTGTGAAAATTCTATCATGCTACTTGTTCTAAAATTTTAATTCCTAAAATAATTTTTTTAAAATCTAAAAATTGATTTAAAATACAACCCAGCTTACGATTACAAAAGAGAAGTGTTTTTAAATCATTCTGCAGTAAATAAAATCGACTATTTAGATTTAGCAAATTATAGTACAAAAGCCTTTTTTAATTGAGCCATATTTTTGTAATTCATTTATAAAAACAGAGGAAACTTCGAGAAAAAAACTATACACTTAATTTACAATTCAATTAATATTAAAAAATCCTTTAACTTAATTCTGTTACTTATTCTGCCTTAAGATTTTGACAATACAAAAGCAATTAGAAATAACGATTCTGTTATAAACGCTTTTCTGCGGAAGAAAATTATTCTCTGGAGGGCTAGAAATAATCCGCAAATTAGAGCTGGCATGAAGATGAAATGATCCAAAGACTCGCGCATGAGCAGAAGCGATTGCGCTTTGCTCAGGTTTCAAACTTTCACTGCAACACATCAAATAACGATTGACTTCATACAACAAAACACATTGCAAACATTGTTACTATAAGGGGAAAAACCACATCAGAGAATAAATTTCCCCGTAAACAGCTCTTTACTTATAATAAATAAAATAAAAGTAAAACGATATTTTCTGAGCCAAAAATGCTAATATTTGTATTGCATCCATACATATTAGTGCTATAAATATTTAAGTACCAAAAATTAAAAATGAATTGCACAATTCCAGTTTGGAAAACATGCAAAATTAGACTTACCGTTGAGATGTGACAGTTTGTTCGGCGTGTTGCTGCTGTTGCAAAGTGTGCGTTGGGTGTTCAGAATTGTTTATGGTTCGTATGTTGAGAGAGTGCATTCTTAGAACTGTTTTCCCGATTCGCGGCGAGTGTGCGGTGCCATTCGGTGTTGTCAGATGAAGGAACCGCCAGAGCCGAAGAGCGTGGGCGAGAGATGGCGTACTACCACTGCACCTGTCGGCGATTGAGTGCTAATCAATACGAGCGCTTACAGAGGCATCTGGTGGATGAGATATTAAAGGAGGGAATTGGTTTAAAAAATCATCAATAGATGGCGATACTAGCTCTGTTGTAGGAAAAATATTAAAGATCTTTTTTAAAATATATCTGACCAATAACGCACAAAACGTCGGTATTCTATAGAACACTAGAATGATGAACATAGGGTATGTGCCAACCTGCGTTACCTCGGTAAAGAGGTTATTAATATTTAAATAAAAATTAGAATTTTGTTGGCGAAAAATAAATATTGCAGATAAGAAAACAAATACTCTAGATTACATATAGAGATTGCAGAAAAGGTACATAAAAAGAGGAAAAAAATAATAATAAAAGAAAAAAAATTATGAAGGAAAAGTGATAGAAAGGGGGAGGGAAGAAAAAGAAGTAAACGAAGAAGAAGAAAATCAATAAAAATTAAAACATTAATAATAGAAATAAAATAAAAATATAAAGAAAGTTAATTGAAAATAAAACAAATAGAATTCACTGTTATTAAAAATTCACATCGGCTTAGACCAAAGCAGAAATCTCATATTTAAAAAATAAATAAACGGCTCAGACAATGGTAAAGTTTTTTTAAATATTGAACAAATTCTTGAGCGAATAGAGCATTAAATTACTTTTTTCAATCCTGGATGTTTTTTAGGCAAATATTGAAACGTGAAAATTATTATATATTCTCCACAGGCCCTTTATATATTATCTAGACATCCTACTTAATGATAAATCCTATTCAAGCAATAAAAGAAAAGGTCATAACAGTACTATTATTCAAATAATTTATAAACTAAGAATGCACAAAATATCATTCTCATCATTTTTATTAGCATAGTCACTGAAAGTGTGAATTTTTTGATGAAATGTTTTGCATGCATGTAAAACACTGATTTCCTTAAAACAAATAGTAGGCAGCTTGTCATCATCATGTTGGTTTAATCCACAAACAAGTACAATATCATCCGTGGTTTTCGAAATAGACTCGTTTTCTGGCATCATATTAATATTTATTTGACATTTCGCATTGTATAATGCCTAGGAAATGTGTGAAATATTATTTGCCTGATACATTGCCGTTCAGTTTTTGGCATTCTAAAAATGCCTCGGTATTCCATAGAACACCGGATTTCAAAATTTGCCAATAACGTATATATAAGCATGTTTTTTCCCTGGGAGAAAAATCCAGTTGTTTATAAATGTGGAATTGCTGCTGAAAGACATTTCAAATGAATTCTTTTCTAAATACATGTTTTTCTTCTCAGTCATATTTTGCTCCTTCAGTGACTATACTAATAAAATCTCGTACATTTTCTTTTCAATAAAATGTCAAATTTTTAAAAAGTGGTAAGGAATTTATTAACTTGAATGTATAGTATTGCAAATGAGTTGTCTTATTTTGTAAATAACCACGTAACTGTTTAAAATAAGTTTTGGGATCCTTTCTATTTATTCAAAAATGCATTAGAGAAAAGAAACAGATCTAATCTAAATCTTTAAAAGTATACACAGCCTCTAAATAAATGAATACTCAACAACAATCATAACCTTAAAAGTACTTCTGTATAGTGTAACTCAATAATAAATCACGATTTAAAATATGGTTATTATTCATAATTTATCAAACCAGGATGACAATTTAGTTCCCGAGTTAATATAATAAGAGGAAGGAATTGCACTTTTGGGCAGTTCTTAAAATAATATAACATATATTTTTTTAACTTGGATAAAATATGAAGTTTGAATTCAATTAAAGACAGTTATATAAGTAAAGTACAACAATTTTTAAACTCACTATATTTGAGTTTAAACGGCGTAATAATAATTTTCCCACGGCCTTGCAAGTCTGCCAAAGTACAACATATTAAATATTTGGCGGCTGGTAAGAAGTAGTAAAATTAACACTTCTATTTTTTTTAAATTAAAAGTAAATATTTGTTTCAAACTTTATAATATATTTTCTTTCCTAAAAATTATTTAAAATATACATTAAAAAGAAGTTTACATACAATAAGCTGGATTAATTAATGAGTTTTAAACTAGAAACAACATTTCAGGCAAATATTGTTGTATCTTGCTATATCCCAAAATAAATTGTATTATTTGTTCCAAAATACTAAAGCATGCATTTTTGGAAAAAGTAGCATTTAACTCAGTTTGAAATTAAATACACAGTAGGATTAATTCTATATTTACTGAAAATAAATTTCAAAGCTATTAATCACACCTTTTTATTACACGCAAACAGTAGTTGTAACAAATAGAAATTACTAGAATATAAAAAACAGGATATTAACTT
>JAPMOR010006949.1:0-32553 GCA_026543865.1 Argiope aurantia
GTGGAGAAAGACAAAACAGACTGTGCAGCGTCACCTTATTTAGGTATTAAAAAAAGTTCTATTTTTTTTCTAATAGTATTGATAAATTAATTAAACTGCTCATCGTTACTGAATATAAAACAATTTTTCTTTTTCGTGCCTGTACAGGTGTTATTGGGCCCATGAATCCGAGAATCCAAGTGGATGTGGAGCGATTTCTGAAAAACTCGAAAATATCTTACTTCCCACTCGAATTAACATCTTTGCGTGAGGAAATCGAGGTTTGTTAAAGTTGACTCTTTAAACTAGGATTTATGTTCATAATAGAGGTTTAATTGTTGTTGTCATTTCTTCACTTTTCACCTGAAAATTTTCCTACAGTTTCTTATACTTAAGTTGACAGCACATGAAATTCTACGAGACAGAATCGCTGATGAACGTATTTCTACGCTTTTTGTGGATTATAGAAAGAGCTCCAAAATTTATCAACAAAATGTCAGCTATCGGTGTTTTTAACGTAATTTAGTTTAATTGAGTTATCAAGTTATAAATCATTTGATTCTTTAATCTATGATCCATGCTCATAACGCATGTTTATCTGTTCTTGTAATTACTTCATTTTACCTGAAAATTTGCCTAAAGTTTGCTTTTGCTTAAATTAGTAGTGTAAGGAAATCTACAAGATTGAATCGCTGATGAACAGATAGAAAAAGCTCCAAATTTATTAATAAAATATCAGTTATTGATGTTTCCAAAATAATATAGTTTAATTGATTGTTGATACTTTGGAGTCAATAATGGAGTTGTATTACTTGATACTTTCAAATCAATAACAACGTAAAAATGGATTGATTATTAAAAATGGCCGAGTTTCTGATTACTACAGTTTTCTAGCAAAACAAAGCATAGCTACAACGCGAAGAGACCAAATTATTTTACCAAATTGAAAATCTAGCTCCAACTCACAGATGGGCCATAGGATCCAGACGATGGAGAAAGAAATTTTTATTTTCTCTTCAGAATTTTACGACTGAAAATAGAAAACAAATTTAAATTAGGAGAATTATAGCCTCATCAAAAAGAACCCTTTTTGTATTGAAAGTTTTTCAATAGCTAATATAAAAAAAAAGTTCAGAGCTAAAAAGCTCTTCAGCTTGCATTGTTCTTTAATATAGATTCGTTATACTAGATTAGAAATCTCACATCAGTTGCAATGCATAAGAAAAGCATCTCAAAGTGCTTCGGAAATGTGGAAAAATCGTATCTTTGCCCAGTTACTGCTTGCTAGAGACTGTAACTGCGAGTTTTTTTTTTTTTTTTTTCTGGGCAGCGCATTTTTTATGTATCAATAACCTCAACACTTATTCTACTGAAACTGTTTGAAGTTAGCCAACAAATATTTAAAAATAATGCCATAAAAATGGTTCATGTTAGTTTTTTTGAGTATGCGAAAAGAACTGGACAAATTCAATTGTGTATTACACAAAAATTTATAGAAATCATATGACAAGACATATATACGCGAGCCTCCCTTTAGAAAATTATATATTCTAATATTTTCCTCATTTATTAGAATTTTTTTTTTTTTTTGTAAATTTTATGATGAATTATTTATTTGAAAGGCGCTTTCTACAGTCCTTCTGGATCTGAAGTGGCTTTCGGTTGCTGTGTTTTCTGCAACTAAAACCTTAGAAGACGAATTCCGAGTAGAAGCAGACAAGCGGAACATCTGCATTGCATCTTCCGTTGTTCTAACAGCAGATGAAAGGTAAAGAAAAAAATGTTTAAAGCAAACTACATTATGATATCATAAACATTTATTGCAAATGTCTTTGGAAATTTTAAGACGGAGATTTTATTTGAAAGGCCCTTATGAGAGGAGAATTGAAACATTCTAGAAGTTGAAAACTTCTGTAAATGAATTCTTTGTATCTTAGCGAGTGCAGATTAAATTCATTTACATCTTATTGATAAATAGAAGTGACCATATAAATTCTTTTTGCCTTTTGATTTTATGAGGATTTGAGCTGAAGTTCTTTTTGTATGGATGGAATAATATATCTACTTTGTGAATACAGTTTTTGCAACTAAAACTGAATCGATCAAATTTTAAGAATATTTTTGGAATAGAATCAAATGGACTACAAAATCAAATCAGCCAATCGTACTTACACATTTGTCGCATATCACCTTTCAAAATGCGTCAAAAACAAAGCAAACTATTTTTTATATTCTAAATTTTCCAGTAAATTGTAAAATTACTTATTTCTTGTATCTTAAATAGATGTTTTAAATAAATTAAAAGTAATTTTTTGATAATACAATGCAACTGGGGTAATATCATGTGTATTAGGAACATTCTAATGCATTCTTTCTTCTAAAGATTAGACACTTTGTTGCGAATGAAGTTCCAAGACATATCAGCTACAGGAATCCAAGTGGCCGTAGTTCTCGGATCCCACATCGACTTACGAAAACTATACGAAATTTCAGTCCTGTCCAACAGTTCGATCCGATATTGGCTTATGGCCGGTCTAGACACCAAAGACTCGACGCTGAGCATTCTTTTCGGGTCAGACCATCCAGGCATCTTGTTCAGGAAGCCAGTCGGGAGAATTCCGAGCATCGACCAAGGAACTGTGGAAGCTTACGAATTTGGTGGAAAAATCAACCGTCTCAATCTAGTCCAGAGTTACATCGAGTATATTAATGGCTGCATCAACAATTCGAGCGGAAGCGATATGAATGAGATACAGTGCCAAAACCATCATTTCAGGACACAAAATCCCCAGTGGAGTGTCATCGAAGAGACTGTCACTAAATTGCTGGATGACGTAAGAAAAAGTGAGTTAGATTTAGTTTGAATTATTTAAAAAAAAAACTTTAATAATTTATAACAATGTCTGCATTATTAGATATACTTAGTTCCTTGGGGAGTCTCGACATCCTTATAGGGATTATATCAGTTATTTTTTCAAAATTTTATTTGCGTTTTCATTATAATTTCATAGGTTATGACATTTTTAAAAAACGTTTGGAATAATTTAACATTTGATTTAAGAAATGCTTTCAAAATGGCAATATATATTGTTACGAATCTGTAAAGCTGCTTCCCAGCATAGTTGGTTCCATCATCAGAAAGACCGTTTTACAGTCATCGGTATTGGACGGAGTCCGGGTGTCGCGTCGGAGATCCCAGAGCTTGGCGACAAACTTGGCGATCATTTGGCAACTTGGCGACGAATTTGGCGACTTTGGTGCAAAAATAGATTATACCCGAAACATTGAGAATTTTCCCGATCCATCCATTAGGAACCGAGATACATCTCGAACGTTCCTGATTGGTTGAGAGGCTTCTAGCCCCGCCTCCTGAGATCTATAAAAGGAGGCAGTCTGCAGCTGCCAGGGTAGAGTAGTCGGAATCGACGGTGAAGAGTAGCCGGAATCGACGGTGAAGAACTGGTCTTCCAGAGATTAGCAGAGCAGCGACGGAGTCAAGCTAGTGCTGAACTATGCTGTGCGCTACTATCTGCCGTAGAGTCTTGTTGTGTACACGTCTCGGCTGAAAATAATTGTCTTCTCTGTGCTGTATATAGTTGTCGTCTTTGTGATGTCCTGTGTGTCTTCGTGTAAATAAACGTCGTTGTTTTTTTTTTCTACTGCCGCCTGCTGATTGAGCGTTCTCCACACCATATAGCTTCCACTATCCAAACGAACCCGGAAATTTTGTAACACTATAAATTTGCCTAGATTTAGTTTTGTTTAATTATATTTACATCTTGTACCAATATAACTCTAAGACTATTTTGGAAAGGACCAGATAACTTTGAATCATGCTTAAATGAGTGCTTGACTCCAAAACAAGTACGCCTCCAAACGTACACGCCATGCGAAAGCTGGAACATTTAACCTTCGTGTATGTAGCATGAGCCAGACACTTAGTAAACAATGATTTTTCGATGAATCAGTTTCAAATCCTCCAGTTCTCAAGCTAGACCTCACCACTACGCCATTGTAACTCATGTTTGTATGGCTCAATATCTTTTTAATTCCATTGCTTCCTTTCAGTTTACTCATCAGAAGAAGAGAATCTTATGACAATTCATTAAAGACGAAATAGAGAAATGTGGAATAAACTGAAATTTATTTTTAAATGAATATCCATTACTTTAAAAATGGTTATATTTATTTAGTTGCCTAGATTTAGTTTAGTTATATTTACAATTTGTACTAATATAAAGAGCTATTTTGAAAAGAACTATGTAATTTTGAATCGTGCTGAGATGACATGTATGACTCCGAAACAGGTAGCCATCTCCTCTCCAAACTTATATGCCGTGCCAGTGGTGGAGAATTTACTCCCGGTGTATGTGGTGTGCGCGTAACCTGTGATTTTTCCATGAAATCGGTTTCAAACCCTCCAGTTCTCAAGCTGAGATCTCACCACTAGGCCATTGTAACAAATTTGTGTGGTTCAATATCTTTGTAATTGCATTATTCAATTTCGTTTTACTGCGCCAGAAGAAGAGAATCTTATGACAAAGACGAAATATAGAAATGTGTAATAAACTGAAAATTGATTGATAAGAGCTAAAGTTCTGAGAACTTGAATTATATTTACTATTTCTTATTTTCACGAAGATTAGGATATTGGTAATTACTATCATAAAATCTGAGTGTTATGTAAAAATGAATGTGGTAAACAATGAGAGTATCTGTGTCCAGTTTAATTTCAATATTTGAGAAATATTTATGGACAATAAGTTCTATTGATTGTTACAATTATCAAAACCTGATTAATAAATTTTTATGCGACCTGAAATGTGTTTTATTTAAATTTATCCTGCTCGTTAAAATATTTTGGCCCTTGGAAAAAGAAATGAATTTAGCAAAAGGTCCGGATTTATTTCTACAGAAGGTTGGAAATCATTGTGTACACTATACAGCACACAGGCTATCAAATTACGAAAAAAAAATTATTTTGTGGATTTCGATTTATTTGCTCATAATTAATAATGTAATTAATGTTGTTAATAATAAAAAGAGTTATCATTGCTAAAATTTGAAAGACCAATAATTTATTAATTCGTTTTTTGATTGAGAAAAGTTTAATTTTTTTATACTTATGAATAAAATAATTAATTTTATTATATAAAAACTTTTTTTCTCTTGGTATTCATTTATTGAGAATTATATCAACTGACACTTTTAATTATTTGCTTAATATTATGGATAATTTAATTATAAATTAATTTTCTTAAATATAGCTTAACTTTGACTAAAAGATGAGATAAGTATTAGTAAATCTGTTTAAAAGATGAGCTGAAAATGAATTACTAGTAACACTGAAACAAATAAGATGTGAAGAAAGATTAATCTAGATGCTCATTGTTCAATATTAAATTTATGGGCTATTAATTAGATAAAGGCAAGAATTGAATATGTTTCATTTATCTACTTTAAAATTTAATATATAAATTATAAAACGAGCTTATAAAAATATAAACATTTTGATAATATTGTTTGCTTGTTGGTGATAAGATAGTTTGTTGTTTTATAAGATAGTGTTGTTTTTAAACTTCTATGAATTGAATATTTATTTTTTAAGCTTTTATTATTCTCCAACTTTTATCAGATGGATATTTAGGCAATGTCACAGTGATTAATAAAACAGCTGAAATAAGTAATGAAGAAAACAGGACAATAGACGAGATCGAAATATGGACTTACCAACATGCTATGGGAAAATTTTCAAGACCGAAAGAATTGCAGGTAAGTTGTTTAAGAGTACATTTCTCATAATTTTATGTAAAAACATAACCGAGAACACACATATTTATTCGTGTGTATATTTCCTCCCATGAAATGCGATATGAAGAGGCAAAGTCGAACCATTTAAAATTCTTGTAATACTTTTAATTCATTTTCATAAAAATGCAGTTCGTGGGCGCAAACATAGCATAACAAGCGTTAGACATCAAGTAGCTACTATAAAACTAAAAAGTAATCATAAAACTTTTTGTGTATTTGTTTTCAAAATTGTCTATTAAGAAATAAACTATGCCAAATACAAATAAATAATCGGAGTGATAAGAGATAAATACAATTTATTCATATTCAATAGTTGGTAGAGCCTCCACCTTAGCAAATTCAGTCTTTAACACTCCGGAGCATGTTTTCCACAAATCTTTAAACGATGGACAGTGGTATTTTCTTTTACACTCGACTTGGAGAAGACATGCAAGTTCTTTCAACGATTTTGAATGGTTGTTGCACCTCTTAATTCGGAGATCCCACTTGTCCCATAGATTTTCTATAGGATTCAAGTCTGGACTCTGGGCAGGCTAGTCCAGTTGGTTCACCCCATTGACATCATACTAATCTATGCTGGACCTCGCAACATGACAAGTGGCGTTGTCATCCTGAAAATAACAATGATCCAACCCGTAAAATGACCACAGCGTTGGAAGACATTGCTGTCTAGAATGGTGAAGTAGGAGCTGGCGTTGAGCTGGCGTATCAATTTGGATCAAGGGCCCGGTCCATACCCCGAGAAACATCCCGGATCATAATTCAATCTCCAAACTTTACTGTAGGCACAATGTATTCTGGCCAAAAGGCGTTCTCCATGCATACGCCAAGTCCAGACTCTCCCATCCGACTGGTAAAGATCGAACCTTGATTCATCACTCCTCTATGGTCCAATTTCGATGCACCACCTCAACAGAGCGGCGCGGCTGGATTTTATAATCAAAGGCTTATGGGCGGCAGCATGATCACGGAAACCTAGCAAATGTGCTTCCTTGCTGATTGTATTTATTGAAACAACAGTCTCGGATGCTTGTTGGAACACCTAGAGTATGAGAGCTATCGGTTTGGTACGGTTTTTCCGAATTTCTGTAGACAGCACTTCTTAATCACAAAAGTCACTATCGATTTTGGAATGCTTAATTCACTAGATATGTCTCTTAAAGATCGGCCATTTCTATGATATCCAACAATTACGCCTTGGTCGAAATCAGACAGGTCTGAATTTCGTGGCATCTTGCATGCTACTAATGCCAATGCTGTTTCCTACACGATATTTAAGTACAGAAGGCGTGACGTAGATCAAGACCGCAGTTATCCTCATTTTCATGGGGCTCCAAATACTTATTGGTAAATATTGTATGAGGTCCATAAAAAAAAAAAATTTTTAGCGAAAACTATAAAATAGTGTAATTAAGACAGATTATATGGGATTCGACAGATTTTTTCTTATAAATATGTAAAAAATGTAAGTCGGAAATTTTTTTTGTATGAAGATGTTTGTGAATTGTGGCTTAAATAATTGAAACTTAGAAATATTCTTGTTATATAACTAATACTACGAAGGATGACAAGAGGTAAAAATATTTTTGAAAAATTTAAATATAATTTTGGTGTATAAATATTGAGAAAGAAATACAAAAATATTTGGTTCTATGTCACTTGCGCTGTATAAATTTCCCCCTTTCCGCTCAAGTATCAAGAAAGGCTACCACATTATAAACTTTATCTTTGCATGTAAGATTTGGCGATTTTACAATGTACGCCAAATGGTCACTCACTATGAATGAGAAAGATACTCCTTGTCTCTGATAACGAAACGAAACTTTCTTGAGAAAAATGCTGATGATCCTTACCACGTTTCAAACGAGTGTTGAATATAATAAATATCAAGTGTGAGAAATTTGCTTTAAAAATGTATTTATTAAAAGGAATACGTTTATAATTTTCCCACACGGAAGACATTTATAAAAATTATAATTCTGATGTGCATAATACAAATTTAATCTAATAAAATGAATTATAATTTTTTGTTTTATGCGAATTTAATCTTTATATCTCTTACGGTTTAACTTTATTTAACAAAATGAAAAAAAAATACTTAGAAAGGGCTTTAAATTCAAATTTAAATGGATATCAATAATGTTTAGTTCTTTCTATATGTATGTACGCTTTCATGTATATACATTACACAAACTGATACTTGAAATGAGCTAATGTATTTTTTACGCTAAAGCTGTTCAAATAAGTTTTTTGGCTGGCTAAAACAAATGATAGGAATCATATTAATAATTTTAAAAACAGCTGCTGGTTAATTCTCAGGAGAAAAAAAAACATTTTCAATAAGAAAATGTTGATAATTACTGAAATTCCTTCAAATCTGAAATATATTACTTCATTTTCTAGCTTATTTTACTGTCACATTTAACTATACATAATCCAATGTACCGCAAACGCCATTTAAATGCAACATCTAAACGTGCTACATTAAAACGCTTAATTCTCAAAAACAGTATCATGAGCTTAAATTTTATTCGCAAGTAATGTAGTAGCAAATTTCTGCCTATTTTCTTAAAAGCACTGCCAATGATTTATTACTAATTTTCAATTTGTCTTAAATCTATGCACGAAAGAAAGCTAAAAATAAAATATATTACTTTATATTTTATTCGTTCTTTTGTTTTTTTCACCCCTGAATTTCTTGCCAAAAGTATAGATTTATATAGATTGGACCTTTATCGTAATCAAAATTGAAATTACAATGGTAAATATTTAAATATCAGGCCTTAAGATAAAAGCATGGTTTCTAAAGTCACTTTTTTTTAAAGCATTAAGGGGTTGCACTTAGGAACAATTTTTTTTTTAATATTGCCTCTAAACATACTTTGAATTACAAAATTTCATTAAATAAGATAGGCAATTGAACAAAAATTGCAAAAATTAAATTTTTTTATATCCATTATAATTTCAAGAGTGAATTAGTATATATTTATTCTTATTTTCATCTATACAAAATTTCACATTTCTATCTAGAAAATTTGTAGGGATATTCTTAGTTTTAAATTTCGAAAGACTGGCCACAAATGTGGAAGAAAGCGTTTATTTCGGAATGCAATTAGTACATCATCAAATCATTATGGCTTTAAAAAAATTTGATAATAATAACGTTGTTCATTTTCACTCTTCGGCGGTTGCACTATCGTCTTTATAAAGAATGAAAGAGAAACTGGGGGAACTGAACATTTAAACCATCTCTGAGACTTACTGGAATACTCAGAAAGAAAAGCATTGTTTTTGTTGCAGGGCAAAATCAAAACTTTTTTTTTTCTGAGAAATGTTATTTGGAGAGACGAATGTTGCTTTCATCTAGATAGAAACATTAATTTGAAAAAATTTCACGTTTGGAAATGTGAAGACAATTCTTCGTGCAAGAAATTCATCATCACTCGCAGTTTTCTGTTCATATGTTACAACTGCCGTTTTTAGAAGTCCTTGAGTTGGTCTCATTTTCTACAAAAGTATATTGTATGGTAACGATAGATTCAGTTAATTTTTATTGGGATTATATCTGAACTAAGAAATGAATCTATGGATATTTGATAAATCTTTTCTGACTAACTCAAAAAGCCAGTCCTCATGTCACATGAACTCAATCACATATGCTCAAGCATTATTAAGTTAATGTAATTCCACATAGGTGTTGAAGGTGTTAATTTGGAACCAATTTTTAAGCACTTTAATTAATAGAATATCATTCTATTTTTTTAAAAAAATGTAATTAAA
This sequence comes from Argiope aurantia, assembly GCA_026543865.1. Lineage (NCBI taxonomy): Eukaryota > Metazoa > Arthropoda > Arachnida > Araneae > Araneidae > Argiope > Argiope aurantia. The sequence goes on from JAPMOR010006949.1 coordinate 9,571, forward strand.
GATAATAAATGTTATATGTTTTATCAAAGGAAAGATAGAATTTCAACCGCTTGAAATTGAACATGTTATATCCTTTGAGAGTAAATTTTATTGACCACAGTTTAGTACATATTATAGTATAATTTTATTCAAATACTTTAAAGATAAGGCTAGGTTATTCTTTTTTGGGGAGGAGGGGAGATCCTCCAAAAAAGGCTTAAATTGGAATCAAAATTATTTCCTGAATTTGAAGAGGTCTATCGTAGCTCTCACAAAGCAGTTATAAACATTATCATTAATTGAAATTGGAAAAGACTAAAACAAAAAGATAATAATTAATATAAAAAGCCACCAATCAATAGAAAAATTAAGGCTGTATTCTTTTATATCTTGAGGAACAAACGAATAAAAAAGGAAATGATATCGTTCATAAAATATCAAACTTGAGTTCAGATTTTATATGCTGATATGAGCTTGAAAATCAAAATCTATTTTCCATTATTGAGCTTAAAAAAAATTAGTGATGTAATTTGTGGAATCATTTTCTTTAATTGATCCGATGAAACAATTTTAATAAGCTATATTTTTTTCTACATTAAAGCGTATTTCTCAGAGTGTTTATTACATTTTTAAAAGTAAATAAACTACAAAAATTTACTGACTTTCTTTTATTGAAATTATTTTTCTGTCAGATTTCATTAAAAACTATTTTGGTGATTCAAATATGACAAACTTCCCTTATTTCTACTATTTTGAAAATACTCCTATTAAAGTAAGCAATATCTAACTAATTTTTTTTTCTTAACCAATAAATATAATTACGAAGGAAACAAAATCTATAAAATGATGTGGAACGCACTAATCATTATATTTACTGGCCAATTACATTAGATTTTTTTTTTGTTGTTAATTGATATAGTTGTATCACTAAAGCCTGAATTTGAAGTCAAAACTTATGTCTTGTTATTGACTAAAAATTCAATTCCCTGTGTATTAGATATCCTATTCTATCCAAGATATAGTATTCAAATTTCGTATGTGAAAATGTCCTCTTTAGGCATCTATTTTCTTTATCTTTTTTGTAAAATATAATTATTTATCAGATATAAGACATTTCTCAGTAATCTCAACAAAAAATGGGAACTTGAAAAACGAAAGTATTTAAATTTCAACTAATACAAAAACATATCTCAATCAGCATTGTTTTTCAGCATTACAGATAATATTCTTATCTAATATTAATTAATTTCACTAACATTAACCATTAAACATACAATAATTTATTACATTAAGAAGTAACAAGATTTAAAAATGGATACACTTTCTAAAAATTACAGCACAAAATTGATTTTTGCATCAAGATAAAGCTAAAAAAATTATCTTTTTAATGATACCAATGCTTTAATCTACAAATTAAGTTTCGATTTTTAACGTGTTTTAAAGAAACATTTTAACCATATTTTTCAACAATGTACTTCGCACAAAATAAAAATAAAATTTAATCTGCATGAGCACGTCAATGAGAAAAATTAGCTTTTATCCACCTGTTGCCATCACATTGACAGAAGTTCAAATTAAAAACATAAATCAACTATTATTGTAAATTAAATATATAAAAGTGTAAATTTCAGCTAGTGTCTGTATGAAGCGAACAAATTTGAAATATATTTTCTAAAAAGTAATTGGAGGAAAAGATTTCTATGACCTTTTACAATATCTATAGTATTAATTAAATCAAACAATTAAATTTTAGGCAAACATGGTTTAATATATCTATTGGATAATCACTGTAATCAGTGCCCATCAGTTAATTTTAATCAGGGGCACGCATCTACTAACAAAATGGTCTAAATGAACTAAACAATTACTTTTTATGTTACTTGAGTCAATAAATGCTCCGATGAATTAAGAATTTTAAATTTTTACATAGATTCTTTACATTACCCTTTTTAATCCTTTTACATGTTTACCCTTTTACATTAACCTTTTAATCTTATTTAACAATCTTATTTAACAAATTTTTTTGAGACATCAATATTTTAACATTTAGCACTTCGATCTCTCCTCTCAGGAACCATCAAGGCAGTGCATCATTTTGGCATTTTATTTAATTATTTTATGAAATTTTGACTGGTAAAAATACTTAAGAGTGGTAAAAATATATAGATTAATTTTCTGGAAAAATTCATATATATTCATTTTTCGGAGCAATGAACAAGTTCTCTTATTCGGCAAATATTTATGCATCTAATTACTTTTCGGTGCGCTAAGGGTTAAATAAAAATCTTTGAACTTCAATCAACTAAATCATTCATTAAAACTAAATAATTTATGAAATTTGAATATCACTCTTTTATAAAAATTGGCGATTTTAGAACACTTCATAGTCCGTTTCAAAGAAGATACGCCAATCTTTTACCAGGATTTCTCAACAGTGATTGGCTTATGATTATGAAAATATTGATTGTTCTAATATTGATATGTAAAAACTGACAGATTTGATCGCAGAAGATAGAAAATATATTTATTGAACTTGAGTTAAGAGTTGAAGTGTCAAGAGTATTTCGCAGAATATGACTCCTTAGGACACAAGGACTGTGTAAAAGTTAAACTTCATAATTTTTTCATAAGAAAATTTATTGACTGAATTCAAATAAAATATTTTCATTTACATCCTTTAAATGTTTTGAAAGTAAAAATAAAAATTGAATTTTACGATGAATTAGAGAAATTTTTGTTGAGTAATTCTTTAAAGTATTGTATAAATTACAAAAAATTTTCTGCATTGCATATACAACTTCAATGCTGAGCGACTCTACATTAAATTTTCACATTCAAAAAAAGATGTGCTTGGTTTCAATAAAAAATGTTTTTATATTAATTGCAGTTTAATATTTCCACTCTAATATAATGTGCAAATTTTATGAACTCTGACAGAAATTAGTAAGTAATACAATGAACAGAACTGTTTAAGGCCTACATAATAGTATGATTGAATTATATATCTATCAAAATCTGAAACTTTGATAGCTAAATATTTTGCAGAAAAAGCTAATAAGAGATCAAGTCACATAAAATAAATTTGAAAATTTTAGAGATCTTTTATACTGGCGAACTGCTGGTCACTAAAGGCGGCTAGTTTCTTAATAAAGATATTGCTAAGTGAATATATACATATTATTGTAATATATACATATACATACATTTTTTCCCTCCTATGACTATAGATAATAGCGATTTTCAAGAAAATTTATTCAGAAATATGATATTGTTTAAATATTAGTAAATAAAACAGCTATAAATTCTCTTATATCTTACGTCTCTTTAAATGCATTTAATTCCGCTATTTATTTTTCTGATAAAAACAGCCTTACTTTTCTATTAATAATAGAATTAATTATCATTTATTACAAGATATATGAATAAGATAAATTTATGTACAAGATCTCATAAATTCAAGATCAAATAAAATTTTTACAAAAATTATCACTATTCCCTTATCACCAATTAGCCCGCCCGGAAATGCAGCTATGCAAAACTAAACTCTCAAAACTAAACGTCACCCCTCTAGATGCGCGCCAAGTTTTCTTGCCGAAGGTCCGAATCCCAGTAAACCTACAATGCAACAGGGGTAGAGAATAATTTATGGAGCGCAAATGTTCTATTCCCAAATATTTATATCTATAATGAATGATAAAAATATTATTAAACGCTAACATTACGATAAAGATCATTGAAACTTATATTTTGTTATATTATATCCAAATGTCATAAATGAATTTAGAACAAAACTATATGATTTCCAATAAATCTAGAGTGAGATATTTAAGACAAAACAAGAGCTTTTCAAATGTCGCTTAACAGTAAGGAGACACACATTTTTATAAAACTGAACTAAATGTTACGTACTTTTCACAGGTTGGACATTACGAGAACGGTCGTTTAAAATGGGATAAGAAATTATTAAATGTCTTCCGCTTCACTGGTTCCGGATGGTTCAAGATACCAGAGTTCCTTTGCCATCGAGACTGTCATGAGATATGCGAAAACTTTGCGAACATAAAGGTGAAGTCAGATTTGGACAGCTTACTAAACAGCATTTATCACTGGAGATACGACAGCTGGGTCACAATTTTGTTGACTATATCAGGAGTTGGCACAATCATTGCTTTATTCACTACTGGCTACCTGATCACGAAATCCTGCAAGGATGATTTCGAAGAAGGAAATCAAGTTACAAATGTAATCGTGTTGATAGCCATCATAGTTTCTTATTGCTGCACGGCACTATTTATTCTACACAACGATACCACAACCTGCTCCAGAAGAATCACAGTAGTTGGAATTGCCTATGCTAGTATGTTGGCACCTATAATTTCCCGTTGTTTCCTCATAATTTCTGCCGAAATGGATGGTATTCACAGTCATGTGAGTGGATTCTTGCAGTCGATGCTGTCTATCTTCATTTTTGCTGTTCAAGTTGCAATGGCGTCTTATTATTGGATAATGACCACAGAAACCAAGCGTTCAAGATCAAAATGCGTCATCCACACCAAGATGACCATTAGCTATCTGTCGTATGCTATGTTTCTATGCTTTGTTTGGCTAATTATTTCACCTTTCTGCATACGTAGTCGTAGAAACAACAAGGAAGGTCTTCTCCTGCATTTCGGAAGTATTGCTTCATCTTTGGTATGGCTGGTCTGGTACCTTCTATATTTTCTGTTACCACCACGTTGGAATGAATTCGTTATCTGCTTTGGTCTTGTAGCGACGGCTACCGTAATTCTCGTTGTGGTTTTCCTGCCCAAAATTTATCGCATGATCGTATCAGCTGCTGCCAGGGAGCATGGCCAGGTGAGCATGCAGCCAGTGATATTCGCCTCCGCCTCATCAAGAAGTCCGAATCTGTCAATCTACGAAAGCATCAATCATGGTTACAATCCGGACAAAGACGGATACATCGTAGATGTTTTCCGAGATGAAGAAGAATCTCCACGTCCCAGAAAAATGACCCATTTGTAGGTCACTCATGGAGGAATGGAAGGCTCAAGGCCAAAACGTCCAAGAAAGAATGGCTTAAATTCATTTTTCAAAGTTCAGATCTAAGTCATACAATGGTGAATATCAAAGTTCGTAAGATTGTTATCCTTTTTCTCCTTGTATACATTTTTACGGCTTTATTCTTTATTTTAAAGGTTAGAAATATGAGGACATTATCTGATAATGAAAAGGCAAATTTGCCTTTTCGTTTCGTTAACACACATTTATAGATTTTTAGAGGGCTGAAAATGCCCTTCATTTCAAATTCTGTCTTAAGCAATGTTTTTTGTGCCAGCATAACATCCATTATGCAAATAATATGGTATTTTTACCATTTTAAATACGGCTTATTATGTGCAAAATCACCTTTTTGAACTTATATTTTAAAATCGTCATTTGTGAATGAAAAAATTATGACACATCCATGAAAAAAACATAATTTTATATTAAAAGTATTTCAAATTAATATGCAAAACAGACACTGATTTCAAAGAAAAAAATTCGAAAGAAATGAAAAAAAAAAAAAAAAAAAAGACAAGAAGTTCTATATAAAATTCAACTTTCCTTCGAGAAAGAATCGTAATTAAGATAAGCTTTGATTGTTCAGTTTAATTGCTTATTCGCGATTACTTTAACGGAAAAGAAAGAAGAAATCTTTGCAAAATGGAAACATTTTTTTTGTAATTTGTTAGGCAATACAGACTTATCTTGACAAATATCAAGCAAAAAAAAAAAAAAAAAAAGGAAGAAAGAAAAAGAATGAAATAGTTTATCGTTTCTAAATGATGCACACATCAGAGTTTATCGTTTCCAAATGATGTACACATCAGCGAAACCAGCATAAAACTTACGAATCCGAGTAATTTAAGTATTCGTAGTTGTTCTGAGAGTGAACGTGGATTATCAGAATATTTAAACTTGATTCTTTTGGATTGATAGAAATCAGTTAGTTTCGTTTCTCATAGGCAAGAATAGCAAAAATAATTTATATGAATTTTGAAAAATTCAACACAATAGTGGAGTTTAATTATTAATTACGGAGCTTCTGAAACTAAAATGTGGCAACATTTCTCTCGGAACAGTGATGTTCCAATAAAATAAATAATTTTTTAAAAAAAGTGAAAAGAGAAAAAAGTGATATCAACTACTTAGAATATTTTTTTAAAAGATATTACCTGATTAACATTCATTTAGCTAACAACTGACAAAAAAATTATCTAGAATAATTTTTCTCGAAAACTATGAAACCAGAAATCAAAATGTTCCTTTAAAAACAAGAGTTCCAGTGCTTTATTGCGATTTTACATTTTGTATTATCGAATAATAACAGCATATTTGATTATTCTACTGTCTCTTAAACATTTTTTTATCAAAATTCTATAAATAATGGAATAGAGAATTACAGTGAAAAAAAAAAGATTTAGCGGGAAAAAAACTGTAAACTATTGAAATGCTGCTCTTTACAAGATATGTGCATTTGGAGAGCTCGTGCAATAACTTTTAACAAGCTCACAACTAAAATTTGTCATCAATAAAAAAAATTAAACAAAAAAACTTTATAAAGAAAGATAGTAATACTCCAGCCAAGAAACATTAAACAGACTTTATATTAGAAAAAAAAAATCTGCTACATGAAATTCAAATAGTGACGAATAAACATTTAAACAGAGTTATTGGAATTCTTAGATGCACAAATAGATTCTTTATGTTTGGCTTGTGTTTGATAGTAAAAAGACATGTATTTGATCATATTGAGAAAACATAAATTTCTATACAATTTCCCTATTTGCTCGAAATGTTCATATTGTTACGATATCCTCACAATATTGTTTGCCATTCAGAATATCAAAGAACATCGTGAAGTTATCGGAGAGTATCTTGTGCTAATAGAACTGATTAACCTAAATCCCAGTTTGAAATTATACTTTTTTCAAAATGTTTCTACGGAACGTTTTTAATACAATTTACGCGTTAAACTTCATATTGGAAAAATGAGTTTCTCAGGAAAACTGAAGAAAATTAAAAATTATTTTTGAAGATGTAGTCTTTAAGATGAAATGGACTTTGCGTATCATCATAAATAAACTGCTCGTTTTATTTGATTTTGATTATAATGAAATTAAAAAAAAAGAAGTAAAACGTGCATTTACATAAAAATAATTCAACTGATTGCTTCATCAATAAAAAATCATTTGTTTTATAAAAAAATGCGAATCTACTTCTGATTCTGAAATATGAAATCTAGAACTGAAATGTGACAGCATGAATGAAATGGAAAATAACTTTAAATCTCTCGGACTTCAGAACTAATCATTACGAGGTAAAAATTAATTTTTCGTTTAAAGGACCATGTAAGTTCCTCAAAGTATTTAAGAAAATCAAGGGCCCAATGCTTTCACCGAATTTTTCATCGTTGATCTAGTTTTCTTAAGTGTTCTGGGAAATCGGACACTTTTTCACATTTGTGCTACTTTTAAAAAAAGCTGTTGACTCTTAAATGGATTGGTGCAAAATACAAGTGAACAGATCAGTAAGATGTGACACAGAGGAACTGTTGCTATTTTAAAGAAGTGTTGTTATTATTATGTGAAAAATGTGAAGTTATGAAATGTTTATTAAAATCAAAATCCGTCCATGAGTAGTGTAGCTTCTTTTATAGTAATTTAATTTATTTTAAAGAGTTATTTTTAGAGATATCAATTTTTCACATGCATTAAAATATTTCTAACTAGAAGGAACAACAAGGTTTTTTTCCATAATATCGTCAATAAAAAAAAACTATTGAATGCTTGAAATTTAATCAATACTAATCAGAACAACAGTTTTTGATATATTGCAAATACTATCTATTTAGTTGGATAAAAAAATAGTAAAAAAGAGATAGTAATTGTAGATAGTAATTGTTTCTTTTATAGTTTGTAGAATATATTAATTTTCACTTAAATACAAATGTTTGTATATCAAATTGAAGGTAATTTAATGTAGAATTTAATAAAAAAAACAGTATTACAATATCTGTATTACAAAAAAAAGTTACGCTCATTTTAGTAAGATCTATCTTAGATTTGCATTTTTTAAAGTAATACTTACACAATCAATACTTAGTAGGAGAACCCTTATTTTTTAAGACAAGTTTCACAGCGTCTTTTCTTCGAGTGAACGAGTGTTTGGAGTTCATCTTTCGTAATCACATGATGCCAAGAATCAATTATAGATTCAATAAGTTTCTTTTATTGGATGGACGTTTTTTTCGTACAAGAATTTTCAAACGTCGCCACAAATTTTCAATTGGATTGAGATCAGGGCTGTTTCCTGGCCATGATATAGATCTATGCCTTTATTTTGAAACCATGCTTTGCATACTTTTGCTGTGTGGCATGGAGCTGAATCCTGCTGAAAAATAAATGGTGCTTTGTTGGGGAAGAAATCCCTGATGGAAGGTATCAATTTTGGTTCCAGGACAATTTCGATGTATTTTTTGCTATTCAGGATACCATCAATCACTTGAATTCGGTCCACACCATCTGCAGACATACATGCCCAACATGCCCAAATCATGGCATTTGTTGTTGTTTTTATAGTTGCTTCAATGCAATCAGGTTGAAGCGCTTCACCTACTCTACGTCTCACGTATTTTCTACCATCACTACCAAAGAGCGATATTTTAATCTCATCGCTCCAGATTACTTGCTTCCATTGATTTTCGGACCATTTGTGTTCTTTTGCACACTTAACTCGTTTTTCGAGTTGCTTTTGATTTAAATATGGTTTTTTCCTTGGAATTCTAGCTTGTAGTCCAAATCCTGATAACCTTCTTTTTGTTCTTGAACTTACTGCAATACCCGCTGCATTCATTTCACATCTAATGGCATCTGATGAAATTTTTCTATCTTGAAGGCATAACCGTTTAGTTTTTCTATCGGCAGTAGCAGTTGTGCATTTTTTTTTCTGCCTGATTTGTCCTTATTTTCCACTGATTTCGTTTTTTCATAACGTAAACAGAACTTTCATACACCAGAACAAGTCACTAAACCACCAACTTGTCTTGCAATTTCAGAATAAGAGAGGCCATTTTTTCTCAATATGACAATTCCGCTTCTTTTTGTAGATGTCCAATCAGTTCTTCTTGTTGGTGTTGTTTGTTTAAAATTAGTTTAATTAAAAAAAAGGACTTAAAATATTCAAAAACAGCAATACTCTATTTAATTGTACTAGTATGGATCATTCCGCAAAATATTTCCACAACAATAACTCTTTTACCATCCAAATAACCTAAACTATAGTTACGGCAACGGCAACGTCGTGATGTTTCGGAGTTCCGCGATGTGACAAAGTGGTCACGAGAATCTCCACATCATAATTTGGAATAGATGTTTAGGGAAAAGTTAAATATAATTGAAATTAGTTTGGACGAGCGCAATAAAGCTCTAACGTCATGAAATTTGGTATTTAATTCATATTATTATTATTTATGATATAATTAATTGATTAAAATAATATTTAGGTTATTTATGGGATAAAATACAGAGAAATTTAATGTAATTACGTTGCACGTGCCTTAACTATGGGGACTATTTTTAAATAAATTTTCTGAAGAAAAAAAAAATTTCAAGAAATTTCACGCTTGTAGCTCATCGTAGCTATCTGAGGCCAAAACAAATAATTTTGATAAGTTTAATCCATCAGATTGGTAACAGAGTTAATTAGTTCTCAGCTTTTTAACTGAGGGGAAATTTATATATACATTATCAATCGCAACTCTCGGGTATTTCCTCGAGCTGGATCATAAGCAGGAAGGTTAAGTAACTTGTTACGAATCTGGAGCAGTTTTTCGAAGAATTTGATTGATGTTCTTCTAATAAATTCCGAAACAGGTTCAATTTTGAGATCGTCATGTAAAATTTTCCTCCTGATATATCAGGGGGAGTCTACAATCTTCATCAGGTGCCTATTTTGGAAAACTTGCAACCTCTTAATGTTAGTGGTGGAAGTCGCCCCCCAAATTTGGGAGCCATACATTAAAATTGGTCTTAAAATAGCTTTGTAGAGCAGAAGCTTGAGCCTAATCGATAGCTTGCTCCTAGGAGAAATTAAGCTGTTGAGTTTAACACTTGTTCTTGTAGCCTTGGTGAGGGCTGCTTTAATATGACTATTAAAGCTTTATTTTGCGTCTAAAATTAACCCTAAGTATTTATATTCATTTACTAAGGGGACGGGTTGGCCGAAAATTTGGATTGGGGCTAAGTCAGGCATTACCAGTTTTTTAGTAAACAGGAGGCACGCGCATTTACTTGGGTTGACTTTTATTTTCCAGCCGATGAGCCAGCACTGTAAAATGGTCATGTACTGTTGTATGTTTGCTATGACTATGTTTGGATCCCTATGCTGTGTTAGAATGGCGGTACCGTCTGCAAAAATCGCTAAGTGAGAATTACTAGCTCTAGGTAGATCGTTAACATACATGTTAAAAAGAGTTGGAGAGAGTAAACTCCCTTGCGCACAACGGCTCAGGATTGGTCTGGGGGAAGAAATTACATCATTAACTCGCACCCGAAAATTACGAGAAAGTAGGTACGAGCGTAAAATTTTGACAAATTGCGCCGAAAATCCAAGTCACATGCACTTCAATAAAAGCCCTTCGTGCCAAATTTTATCAAAGGCCTTGGCTACGTCCAGAAAAAGTGCGCCTGTGGTTTGAGACTTCACAAAGCCGCTGTGAATCAATTCTGTAACACGAATTAGCTGGTGATTCGTCGACAGATTTTTACGAAAACCGAATTGTTCGGATATTAAAATATTATTGTCGCTGAAGAATTGATTCAGGCGTTTGAGAAGCACAGATTCGTACACTTTGTTCAAGCTACTAAGTAGCGAGATGGGACGGAAATTTTGAGGTAATGTCAAATCGGTGTTTGGTTTTGGAATAGGGACAACCACAGCTGTTTTCCAGCAATCGGGGAAATAACACAATTCCATTAATTTGTTTATCAAAAAAGTTAAATATAAAATAAACCTAGGGGGAGGTTTTTAATCCTGCGATTTGTAATTAAATCCAATCCTGGTGATTTATTCGGCTTAACGTTTTTCATAAATTCTATGATCTCCGTTGGCCGAACGGGCTCGAGATTGTTTACGTGGTCACGTGTCAAAAAGCTTTCCAGCTGATCTGTGACATAGTTCGTCAAGGGAGGGGGGTTCGTCAGCCACGCGTAAATTATAGCTACAGACATTTGATGGGTCCTCAGAACAGTGTTTGTGATTGGCTAGTACGCTTTCATCAAAAAATCATTATTCAAAACGATCATCATTATTCAAAACGATTTGTGTTTTGATTCATGTTTTTTGTTCTACTAAAATGAGCGTAACTTTGTTTGTAATACAGATATTGTAATACTGTTTTTGTTATTAAATTTTACATTGAATTTGATATCTAAACATTTGTATTTAAGTGAAAATTAATATATTCTACAAGCACGCAAAGTTGAAAAACATGAAACTTTCAAAAAATGTCTACACTTTTGGCCGCCACTGTATATATATATATATATATATATACACTTTAAGAATTCTGTTCTTCTTTTTTTTTTCATTCAATTAAATCTACAAAAACAATTCGGTAATGAATATTACACTCATTGAAAAGATTAAAAAAAACCGTAATAAAGAACTTTATGTTGAATAATAAATAAGTTAACTAGACTTAAGATACTTTTAATTCGAAAATTAGATTTTGTAGTTAAATAAAAATGCTTAATTAAAAAAAACGGTAAGAAACTGGCACTGAACTTCAGTTTATGAAAATGCTTTTATGAATCTTTATGAAATTATTGGTTTTTATTTTTTCATGAGCTGAGTAAATTTAGTATTAATTATTTACTGCTTAATATTGTTAAGAAATCAAAGATATATTAAATAAATTATGCATTTTTAGTTATAAAATTTACTTCAATTGTATCTGTACCTGAAATGGAATTGTATTATTAGCTAAGAATTCGTTTGTAACTAAAGACAAAATTTTTCTTCAAAGAATAAAATAATTATTAATTATTACACCTACATCATCTTGCATCACCGTACACTATTTGTATTGTTCGTAATTGCTTCCTATGCAATTGTTATTTAAAGTCCAGGTAGAAAAATTTTTTGAGAAATTTATTCCTGCCTTTTTTTATTCAGTTTATCATATAACAATACCAAATATGTTGTTATAAAGTAGACTTCTGAAGATACTAATTGCTTTTCTGCTGAATTTTCATGACTCAGAATATTACCTTTTGAGTGATATATCAAGTTCAATGTCACGTTGTGGTTCTCCTTTCCTTTCACACTCTTAATAAAAAGGTTAAAAAATATTTATTTTATCAAACATTGTTCATTCAATTCATTTGTAATACGACGATATATTTGTTTTTCCCCGTTAAACTAGAACATTGTCTAATATTCGCGCTTCTGCTATTTTTGTCGAATATCGGTAACACATTTCGCGTATAGAATCGAAACAGCATCAAGGAAATTTTGAAATGATTATTTTATGATAACAAAGTATGAGGATCCTTAACAAGCATCCAATCTTTATCAGCTGTAAAATATCTATAAAAAAAATTCTTAATGAAAAAAATATATTTGAATAAATATTTCCCATTTTTTATACATTAAAATCATACTTGATTCTAATGATTAAAGTATTTATTTGTGATTAAAAATTTCATATTTAATCTAATTATACAGTATAAATTAATAGCTACAGATACTTTAATTCTTAAATAAAAAGAATTGCTATTTCCTTGTGAATATTGATATACTAACTAGCTAAAATGCAATAACCTGCGGAGTCAATCGATGCACTTTCTCTTTTCTGAAACAATCTGAGGGTTGTTAAACATATCTCCTCGAATGAGATAGTAAACTAAAGAATTTCTAGACGAGATTTTTCTTAATAAATTGGATTTTGATTGTCATATCTCGTTAAAGCAAAAAAATTTTTATTTTATTTCGGGAAATTTTGCTTAGTGGGTGCGGTCTCTCCACAACTTTCGGCAAAATAGAAATTTTTTAGAAATTTCTTAGCTATGAAGCTCTTTGTCATCATGTACCAATCTAATCAAACGTCTGTGATCACTCCGAAAAATTGGGCAAATAATAATGTTCAAAATTAAATTAATGCACTAAGATAATGCTAGTTTAATAAAAGCACAATCGTATAAGTAATAAAAAATGATTGGAATGTATATATTTCTCAATTTAATGAGTATCTCAAGACACACTGATCAATTTACATGCATCATCTATTACAAGTTCAGTGAGGCCACCATACTAAATCAAATATGTAAGAGAGCTCTCTCCAAATGTTTTAAAAGACACTGAAAAACTTTCAGATACTGGCTAAGTGATATCAAATCTCTCTTTAAATAATATTCTATTAAAGTCAAAGAAACATTGAAATTGTAGCATTTATTCAATAAAGCAGATTTTGATTTCATTAAGTTTCTACAGCTAATTTCTGTGATTGTAAAATTGTAACAGAAAACAGATTTTTAAAACTTAAGTAAACAAAATAACAAAATCAAGCAAATTCTAAAAAGTCATCACCTCAAACATAAAATTATAGCTCTGGCAGAACAAATTTTGCTATATTGTTTTAAAAATTTTACGGCAAGTTAAATAACAAAAATTTTCCTGTTAGATGAACACATTCATGCATTCACTGAATTTCTATCAGTTATGCCTTGCATAACTTTCAATTTTTCAACAAAATCTGAAAACCTATAAATAAGAAATAAAGAACTTTGAAGATAGTTGAAGAATAATAATTCTTTAATCAAAGAATTTTTTTCTCCCATTCACATGGAGAATACATATGACAAATAAATAATGCCATTAAATAATCACTAAATAAATCCAAATTAATTGAATTAAAGTTAATAAAAAAGTTATAAAAACCTTTAGACAGCTTAAATGTTCATTTTAATCATGTTGTTACAAAATCAAAATCAAAACTGATTCACCAATATGCTCGTGAATATATTAATCAAGTGTATTGTCATAATGTGAATCAAAGCTCTAGTAATCAGGAAATGAGAGAGAAACCGATTATGAATTTCAGTCTATAATAACATGGATCAAGCCAAATAAAAGCTAAAAAGGATGGTGTTTCAAATATATTGTAATGTGTGATTGATTAGAAAATATATAACCAAATAATTACAATTAAACTAAATATGTAGTGAGAAATGGTATTTGATGCAAGAAAATATTTTTACAAAATCTTCTAGCATCAAAGAATTGTAAGACTTTTGAAATAAATGTACACATATTCAAATTAATGAAATTTATTTTCAAAGAATGAATGCATATGAAATTCACTCCCATAACTGAGAGGAAGGTAAAATGTTACATAAGTGACAGTAAATACACAAATACATGGATGCTTAACAAAGTATAATTATAAAATGCAACTATTAAATATGAAAATAAAAATACTTATTACCACATTGCATAAATTGTAACTACTAATAAAACATTAAAAAAGCTACTGGGAATGATAAAGGGGGATAAAAAGGAATGCTTTCACAGATAATAGACGGGGAAAAATGGATCACATATTCAATGACAGATAATGCGATCTTGCATTAAATTGAATATTAACTCTATGAACTCAGGAAATATATATCATAATTATTTAGGAATAAGATTAAAAACTTAAAAGTAAACATATCAACAGCACAATGATAAAATTAAATTGCAAATGAAAAAAGGCCACACGACCAAGTGTGGTACATTTAGTGTTAATTCTATGTTGTTTAAAAACTGCAAATTTTAAATAATGATTTATATTTTGAATTTAATTAAAATTGCCAAAATCCTACCAGTTATTATGAAATTAGAAATTTGCCAAAATAATGCATTACTATGAATGTTGAATCAATTCAATGAGAAGTACAAAGCATTAATATTTTATTAGCACTGAAAATAAACTACAAAGCTTGGAATAAAAAAAGCAGACATGTTAATATTAGTTGCAATAATACATAGAAATCATTTAAATGCAAAAGAATAATTTCTAAATGAGTACCTAATTTAAGAGATTGTAAAACTTTAAAAAGTATATTAACTATCAGAGAAAACAAAATTTGTCTACATCAATAATAACCATTAATAAAAAATTAAAAAAAAACATTGAAAATTTTATGGTTTAAACTTTATTTCACTCAAAGTTTCTAGGAAAATTTTACACTTATCTTATGCTGTATTTTTTATTTTGTCATTCTGTGTTAGTTTGTTACACAAACTAACACAAATCAAATATTTATCAAATGTTTAAAAAATATTTAATCACCAAATCTTTTAAAAAAATTGATGTTAGAAAGCAATAATGTGTGATATCACATCATTTAGAGCTATTATTCATTCCTTGACAGATAACAAAGAATTACTCTACATTTTTAAAGAGTAACTAAAAGTTTCAATTTATGTACAAGTGCATTCCAAAATTAAAATCTTACAATACTGCAGGATTTAAGGGGAGGAGAAACCATAATTCTATTAATGGAAAATCAGTTTTTTTTTACATGCACATTAACCACTATATACACTTAGCATTTTGCACATACTGAATTTCATTCCAAAGACATATTCACAGGTTATAGAACAAAGTGCTCGATTACTAACTATAAAGCATCAGAATTCTGAGTATAAACCATAGAATATGTGAATCTACAAAGAAGCTATTACACTGTAATTATTTTTTACTTATAATAAATATAATTACACCAAAAATTCATTTAATTGTTTAAAACTATTATAACTTTAATATATTTTTGCACCTTTTCAGTTCATAAAAATCAAAATATGTCACTTAGGTTTAAATTGTAGGCAATTCAATTTTCTTTCCATTTTTAATACAATTCACAAATATTAATTTAAGAATGTTAAAATGAAAAAGCACATTTAATACTATTTCATTCTTTAGTATAATTACAGATAAAAAATATTCTATATTTCATGAAACCTAAACAGTTATCTAGGGGGGGAAAAAAAGAAAAAGTGAGCACCAGTGTGCTGTACACAATTCATACACTATGTTTGCTTTTCAAATACAATTCACATATATTCATTAAAAAATATTAAATTAAAAAAGAATAATTAAAAAAATCACTCCAAAAATTATTTGTTTATTAAAATATTCATAAATTAAAAAAATTTTTGAATCCTATCAGCTCTGAAGAGAAATACAAATAGGATTCATAGGTTTAAATGATTAACAATCCAATTTTCTTTGCAATTTTAGTACAATTCACAAATATTCATTTAAGAAAATTAAAATAAAAAAAACAATTAATATTATTTTATTCTTTCGTATAAATACAAAGAAAAGGTATTCTATATTTCATGAAATCTAAACAGTTATCCATGAAAAAAAGAAAAAGTGAGCACCTATGATGATATCAGAGAATTTTACAGTTCACAGTATATATTATGTTTATTTTTCAAATACAACACACACATATTTATCAGAGCATATTGAAAAGAATTTAAAAATTATACAAGAAATGTATTTATTTACTAAAACACTCATAATTTTAATGTATTTTGCATCCTTTTAGCTCTAAAAAGAAATACAAATAGGTCTCACAGGTTTAAATTATTACCAAACCAATTTTCATTGCATTTTTTGCACGATTCACAAGCATTCATTTAAGAATATTAAATGAAAGAAACATTTAAAATTATTTCATTCAGTAGTATAAATATAGACAAAAGGTTTTCTATTTTTCATGAATTCTAAAAAGTTGTTGACATTAAAAAGAAAAATGTGAGCACCTATTTCGATATCAGAGCATTTTACACTGTTCATTGCATACACTACGTTCATTTTTCAAATACAACTAATAAATATTTATTAAAGAATATTAAATTGAAAAAGAATTATTAATTTTTTTCCTTTAATATAAATACAAAGTAAGATAATTTTTATTTCATGAAATCTAAATATTTGCATATAAAAAAATCAGTACAATAAAGAGATTAGAGATTTTTACATATTGTATGTCATGGCTATTTTCCAAAACATGATACAAGAGAAAATAGACCTCTCTTTTTAAAATCAAACTTATATAAAGTAACAAAACTTTAAAAATTGGAAGCATGGGTAAAGGTAGATTTTTTTTCAAGCTCTAACAATATTAGAAATTATGTATAAAAACAATACAGAAAACTGCATATATATGCAATAATGTATACAGTATGTGCATATAATTTAAGAAAGTAAATTTTAAATTGTTAACACAATAAGACACAAAAATAAAGAACTTTATAAACATCTATTATATTTTTTACAAATTGTTTACAAACAAGTATTGCAACAAACTTTGATTACCAATGAGTAAAATACTTGTTTGCTAAAAATTTTTTAATAATATTTAAAGCAATATTCAAAAAGTTCAAAATTAATGCAGCAATTTTATACAAAACTGTATTTATACAAATGATATGCAATTACCTCTACTTATGTATAAAAAAAATCTTCACATTTTACTAATTTTTAAATTTTTGAAGCATTTCAAACATTTTAAAAACTTTTATAGCCAGTAACATTTAAATTCCATCACTTAAAAAGATGCAATATCACATACATCTCTCAAGATTGTAGAAATAAATTCTATAATTTCAGCCAAAAACTGTAGCCAACAGAAAATACTATATATATATATATATATATCCAGTCAATAATAACAAAACATTTTTACCAAATAGCCTTTCCCCCCCGGGGGTACCTCGAAATGAAGATAAGATGCTTCTGGCATGGTAGTTGGATCTCGCCACCCTGGAGGGTATACTAATAGGTGGGGGATCTGACTCCTCCTATCGATGACGGGACACACCTCCTTAGGGGAGGGTTGTACCGTGGCCGGTGACGGCCCTTAGGGCTCAACCACAGTTCCCGCCAATGTTGCTGTTGCGGTGGTCCAGTCATTCAGGTTTATGGTTTAAATTCGTGTTCCTTCGTGGCGGGTCGGAGAGTTAGATGGTTGACTTACCAAATAGAGTTAAATCTCAAAAAATAAAACAAGGTTTTTTTTAAAGTAAAAAATACAAATTTATGGTCCATAGAAAGTTTAAATCAGTTTGTTTTATTTTGAAATAGAATCTACAGCTATGTAGGAGAAATAGATTAAGACAACAATTAAATTGAGCAACAACAATGATTTGGAATTTAAGGATAGATATCTTGGGTAATGTCATTTTTAAAAACATAGTAAAAATGCTAATTTTTCAAGTTTTAACAACTCTAAAATTGGTTAAAAACTTTAGCTCGACTTTACATAGTGTTTGCAGATTTTCACACTATTATACTCAAAAATCTTAAAATTGAAAGACATAAAACAATCAAATTTAACAGTAGGGAAATTTATGTCAGCAAAATTTACATTTTATTTCACAAGACCATAATGAATAAAGGAATAAAATTTCAGTTATTGAACATGGGTACTTGAATATTTAAAGACTTTAAATTAATAAATTTTCAAGTCAATTAATACATTTGTGTACATAATTTAATTTTCTATAAAATAATCTTTATTTATAAAGAAAATTTTAAAGTAAATTTTTTAGCTTACTTGCATGATTAATGTAAACATTTTCTTAACAAATTTTATATATTGAATATTAATTAAATAAAAAAAAATCGAAAACAATTTTTAAGAGATGATTAACAATAAGAATTGTTCTATTAAAATAATAAACAAAAATAAGCATGCCAAAATATAATACTCCTCAAGTTTTATCACAGCTTATTCTGAACAACATTTGAAAAGGTTGCTTCTCTAGATATGTCTGACAATCTGCAGAAAATAAATGCGAGTTGAAAAAGTACACAAAACAAACTTAGGGCATAAGGGTATATAATTTAAAATTATCTATGAAACACACTGCATATAGATCATTTATCACTGAATTATTTACCAAATACATTTTTTTCTTTCATAAATGTCTTCTTATAAAACATATCAAATAAATCCTACATAATCCTACTTTTGCATTAAATGAATGCTTTGGTCATTATTAAAAATTACTGAAAAAAGAATCTAATCAGTTACTTTCTTCACTCATCTTCTGATTAAAGCAATAATCATTTTCATAGTAGTTATCATTTGTATCAATCATGTAGTTAAAATTCTAAAAGCCAATCATCTCTCACCATTTCATAAGAAGATCATTTTCATAATCTGAATTATAGATTAAACAAATTAGTAATTAATATATTTTTATCAATAGATTTAGATATTTCTCAATCAATTTAATTTTATCAATCAATGACAAATTGATAAATGAAAACAAATATTTGATGTAAAAATCAAAAGATGAGTGAGTACAAATGGGGAAAAAAATAAAGGCAAATAAACACACATACTAATATACATCCGGAAATAATTTTTAAAATGTCCTACCATTATACATAACAGTAATGGAATGCAAACAAATTAAAAATATTTTCATTCGATATAGATAAAAAAAAATATACATCTTTTCAACCAGTAACTTACACAGTTTCAACAAGTATAATACATAATGCCATGGTAGTGTATACACAACTGTCTCATAATCAACATTTACATAAAACTATTGTCTCCTTCAATCTAAAGTGTCTTTATGTTGAGCAAAGTGCAGTAACAACTACAAAGAAGTGACCCTAAAATTTCACAAAGTATGTTGCAAATGTTTCACTTCAAAAAAAAAAAAAAAGCCTTGTAATCCTGGATCCTTAGAGCCAGAGGTAGCTTGAAATCAAATTTCAATTCTTTATCTTAAAAAATTGTTTTTATTTCAGTAAATTCAGGAAAGTTCTACTTAATTCAAAGATTTATTAAAATGGGAGGAAAAAAACTTTTTAGAATCACGACAAAATATTTTTAAAAATCATGCTGTAAAACTCATAATTGTTCTCTCAGAGACTTTCCTTAAACATGCATTTGTTTTTAAACTGAACAGAAGAAAAGACATTCCTAAAACAAGACAAAATTACATTTGAACAGTTCTTCACATTAGCACATAAAAGAAAAATTACACAGATCCACAAACTTAAGGTTAAAAAATTGCTTTTGAATAAAGCAGATGTCCTGGGCAAATACAGTACACAATTGATAATCTAGATAATTTTTAAAAAAATCGATTACCAATGTTCTGCTGTTATCAGTAAAACCTTTTAAAATCTTTTGAAAATTCCTTTGGCACCCACTGAGTACAACCTGCATAGGAAATACATTTGTAAACCTAAATTGGGTCATAATAATAAATAATATTCCTAAAGAGAAGAAAAAACTCGACCATCCCTTTAGTAGACATTAGAAGCTTCCTTATACTCAGAGCCTTCTAAGGTAAAGAAGTCTTCTAGTTTCCACTGCAAGGTCTCGAAGGTGGGTCTTTTCATGGGATCTTTATGCCATGTCTCAAGCATAATTTCATACAGGGCAGCAGGGCATCCAGGGGGACAGGGCATTCGATAGCCATGCTCCACTTGGTGAAGGACTTCAGCATTGGTCATTCCTTAAAGAAAAAAAAAAAAGTGAATAAAAGATATTAGAGAAATTTATAATAGAAAGCCATCATAATAACACCCACCCTCTAACCCACAAAAAAGGTGAAAATATATTAAGCACAGTATCAAATCTAACATCTAAACAGACAAAATAATGCATATTTCCAAGATTTTTGATATTTTGCAATGTTTTGAAACGAAATACAGAATACATTCAGTTAAAAAATTGTATGTCAATGGGCATTAGGAAAACATATAGTTAATACAGAAATACATTGAACTCAAACTTAATATGTTGCTTCATGCAATAAAATAAAACATTCAAAATTGGAGCAAAAATGGTAGAATGAAAATTACACAAACAAACATTAATTTAAAACACAGATAAAAAAAATCTTTATTTGTTAATAAAAATATAATCTAAATGAATTTCTAACCATTGCATTTCTCACTTTTAAATACTTTTGAAGAAATTATTTAGGCATATGCAATTTAGAAGAAAGAACTATTTTAATATTAGAAAGACAGAAAAAGGCATAACTCTTGCCCTATCAATAAGTTTATAGTAAAATAAAAAAATAAAAATTTTGCTTCATAGAGGATAAGCAGTTTCAGGCTCTGCAAAAATTGGAAAAAAGAAAATGGAAGTACCTGGATATGGTATTCTTCCATAAGTAACTAATTCAGTGAGCAGTATACCAAAGGACCAGACATCTGATTTAATAGAAAATTTGCTATAGTTTGCTGCCTCTGGAGCAGTCCATTTAATGGGAAATCTAGCACCTACACGAGCTTCGTATTCATCCTCCTAAAAACAAGAAATAAAATGGAAACAATGTAACAAAAACATTGTATAAATGGCTGACAAATCGAAAGCTAAAATTATGCCTAAACTAGACACTTTGAATCTAAGAAATAAAAACAAACACTTGCATTAAAAAAAACTTCAATATTTAAAATTTCAAAAAAATATAATAAATTTAATTAAAAAAATTTTTAAACAAGCTTTTATTCGAAGTATTAAAAATCAAATATTTAAATTTCAGTTATTTTCCACTTCTAAGTCTTTAATTCATTATTATATATAATACAGAAATTTGAAATAAAAAATTTTCTAAATTTAATATTGAGATTGATAGTTTTTAGACAAAATTAATTAATAAATTAATGGATAATTAAGTTTGGAAAATAATGAAATAGTATAATGTCAATGAGAAAAAACGAGCATGTGGAAATTTCAAAACATATATACCAAACAGTGTTTCATATGTAAAAAGACTGTGACCAGCCATCATTATTTATTTTTGACTGTGATCAGCCATTATTATTTATTTTCTAATTATTTTTTTGTTCTAAAAGTCCCAGGACACAGTATGCATCTATCAGATATGAATAAAATATGTTTATATTTGAATCGAAATAAAGTTTTGTTATACATTTTATTTGAACTGAATTATAAATTAGTATAATATTTTTGAAGTCATAATTTTCAAATAATCTGTTTTATTTAAGATCATTTTAATTTTAATTCTTTTAGATTTCAGAGCTCTCTCTTCAAAATTTATATTTCAACCTAGAAAACTGAATATTCCTCTAATTAAAAACTAACAAATGGGATCGAATCTTATCACAGTCATAGAAAATATTTTAAACATATGCAAGTTATTTAAAAATAAATGCTTTATTTTTTAAGAAATAATTTCCTGTTTTCAAAATAAGAATTAAAAAGAATTGTTCAATAAAATAAACTCATTAACCTTATAAATTTAAAATTATACTTATGAAAAAATATGTTAAGACGGGAGAATATTTCAAGAAAAATAATTTAAAGATAAAAAAATATATTCTCAGTACCTTTATTAAACGAGCTAAGCCAAAATCTGCAATTTTAACTATATTATTTTCTCCTACAAGTATATTTCTTGCAGCTAAGTCTCTATGTATATAGTTCTGAGATTCAAGATATGCCATTCCTGAAGCGATCTGTGCAGCCATATCAATCAATTGAGGAAGTTTCAAAGCTCGAGCTTTTCCTGGATATGACAGAAAAATTTTATAATGAAACTCATTTCCAAAATTAAATTAATAAGTAACAATATCTAGAAAGTTTTAAAACGTATTTCTAAAAAAAAAAAAAAAATATGCACAAGAAACAACAAATACTATAAGTAAATGTTTATGACAGAAAAAGAATACTAAGTATTTTAATTGTGTGTTTAAGAAAACTGATACAATAGTTATAATTTCCATAAACCAATCTCAGTATACAGAAAAATAAGTTTTAGAACTGATTAGGCAATACTATAATCAGGCAATACTATAATTAAGGAGATGTAGCTGGAATAGCCCTTAAAAAGAAAATTAAGGCCAAGTAATAAGTATATATATATATATATATATATATATATATATATATATATATATAT
>JAPMOR010006949.1:32563-53579 GCA_026543865.1 Argiope aurantia
ATATATATATATATATATATATATATATATATATATATATATATATAAAGTATATTTTAACAGGACAAGTAGATAGTTCATTATATAGTAAAAAATAAGTAATTTAGAAAAGTTAAAGTTGGTTCAGGCATATAGAAATAAGTTATAATTTGATCGATCAATGAATCAAGTGAAATAAAAGGATACACCACATAAATATACAATACAGATTTACTGAAACACAAATTTATAAAAAAACAAAAATCCATTTCTTGAATAATAACAATATACAAGTGCTACCAAGTATGACAGGTACAATAATAGCAAGCAAAATATATAGTGTATTTAAAAAAAACTTTGGTGTAAGGGTTCAAAGGATTTGTTGTCTGAAGCAATACATGCTTTGCATGTTGTTATTCAAACAAATGGATTTTATGTTATAGTAAATTTATATTTTATTAAATCTATATAGAACATTTTATCTGAGTTATTCTTTTCTTCTATTTAATGCATTGACAAAGATTCAACCATAATAGTAAAAATAAAGCACTTTTGTAAGCCTTACCTAATCTTAAAGTTTGTAAACAACTTTATAGGACACCCTGTACAAAATCTACTTAATTTAAAATATTCATTACAAGGATTTTTTGATATAATTAATATACAATGAATTTGATTTTTTCAAATATGTATGAACTAAAAAATGAAGAAGAAAATTTACCTGTGCATTTATTATAAATACAGAGAAAATATAAATGTTTATTTTCTCTTTATATAAAGATACGAAATTATAACTGTAAATATTGTGATATGACTTACATAAAAACATATCAAGTCTTTATTTCCATATATACATATGGGATACACTTTTTAGAATAGTCAATGAAAATGGTTTGAGATGAATTTTGATGTCTCTGTTACATATATACAGCAAACAAAAGTTATGACACAGGACATAGTATTATTCAAGCAATGAGGTGAAAGTAATGTGTTTACATATTCATACAAAATAAAATATAAACTATAAAATTTTGAATGAGATAAAGCATTAAAAATTATCATAAATATCCGATTCTGAGCTATGCATATATTAATAATAATAAAATACATAAAATTGTTGTTGTTAAAATTGTTACTTTCATTTTGAATAATGAACAAAATCAAATTTAAAAGATATTATTATCTAATTTATGAATTGTTTCTCTAACAGCTGAGGATATAAACAACAAAACCCATACCCTGCAAATATTCTAATAAACTTCCATTTTTCATCAGCTCAGTAATAATGTAAATAGGTTCTTCTAAAGTGCACACAGCATAAAGTTGAACTAATTTCTGATGCCTCAGTTTCTTCATTATTTGTGCTTCAGCTAAGAAGTCCTTGGGATCCATAGTGCCTACAAACAAAAGTTAAATTAAATACACTAGTGACTACAAAATTTTTTTTTTTAATGACAGAATTTTTTTAAATTTCTATTGATTTTTTAACAATAAAGATGATTTACAAATATTCAATACATTAATACTGTTCTTTTATATGCGAGTCTCTACTACTAATAAAGATGAATGCACATGTGTTGGTGCTCAACTGGCTAGAACATTTGACCTGGAACTATCTTATAGGATGTAAATATGAATCACAGTGATTTTTTTGAAATTTTAATTTAAATTTCAATTAATTAAAAATTAACTGTATTTTAGTGTTCTTAAATGTTATCTTCTGAGAATATCAAAGCACAAAAATGAATTTTACATTGTTTTAAAATATTAAGAAGTTATCTATTTAATTATATTAATTTAATAATTGTCCAAATTGTGTTAAATGTTGGCAATTTAAAAAAAAAAATTTTTTTTTCTTTTTCAACAATAAATTACATTCTTACATTGCAATTCAAAATATTTTGATTATTTCATCTAGAATTGAACTGCATGATTTTCCTCTGTTGTTGAAAGTCTAGGGGGAAAGATTTTGTTTAATATCTGTAAAATTTACAAGATAAATAAAAAAAAAGGAAGTTAAAACAATACAAAATTTCGAGGATAAATGAACCGGATATTTACATTTTTAATAACACTTTGGTGTAATGAGCCTGCCTACATTAGAAAGGTTTATGCATATTAAATGTAAACTCAAAATTTATGTAATACAATTTTAAAAAAACATAGCTTTAATGTCAAACAATTTTGCAGAATGAGGAATATGAAATAATATATAAACGATTTATTTGAAAATAAACATAATTAATATTCCTTGCGACTAGCTAGTCGCCTGAGGCGACTAGTATGTAATAAAAGCAAATGTAATAAAAGCAAATGTGTTATGCAAGATTTCATTAAGTTCACAGGGCAAATAAATAAACAAATAATAATAATTAATTCAAAAAATTAATTCCCAAATTTAATAAATGAGAAAATTATTACGAAGAAAAGTTCCATTTGCAAGATCTATTTCAATACATTATGAAACCCAATATTATTTCGCTATGACTTTACATTAAAATAACAGCAGCGGAAGGAGAGGAAGAAATCTATTTTTGTTCTGGATAAATTGGAATGTAAAGATAAATGTTGCACAAGAACAACTGAAAAAACCTACTTAAAGGCAGGTTTTAACTTCGATTACGAGAAAGGAAATCGCCGCTCAATCAAAGGAGTTCCATCTCCCCTTCAACCGCCTTACTTCCTTCAAGTGCGAAGTAATGAAAAATTATTTTGAGATTCTCAGTAAGTAATCTTTGCTGTAACCTGATGAGTCATGCATACCTGAATACCCTCACAATTTAATTCGACAATTTTTTATGGTAACGTAAATACAGTACACAACCGAATATTCGGCCTAGTGTGGCGGAAGAGAAGGCTGGATAACAAAAAGGCCGGACAGGCCGGAGTTTTACGAACTCATTTCTTTGCCCACCAATACCAGAAAACAAAGTTTTCTTATACCAAAACTCATTGTTATTAAAAGTATTATCTCACTTCTTGTTGAGTACCAGTACTAAGGACTCCATTTATCTCAAAACACGTAGAAAGTGAATTTACGAATATTGCATAACGCCCTATGCAGTTATAATCAGGAACAGCGGCAACAATTGATGCTCATTACACACTGACGAATTAATGAAAAATGAGTAGAATGCTGCTCTTTTCTTGTCACAACTTGTATTTTGCGCATGACGTAGCAGACGCTAATGTCTGAGCAATGTTACCACTGCAACGCCTTGCCTTTCTTATTTCATTACGATAAAAGAAAATTAAGCTGGACAGTACGGAAGCCGGATAGTCGTGAATCGAATATTCAGGAATGTACTGCACTAAGTGATACTGCCATTATGTGAGAAAGAGAAACTGTAGAATCCTTCAAATTAATATATATTCATAATTTTTTGAATAGTATTTGATTAGCAATCCGATAAATAATTTAATATAATTTAACCCCCTAAATAAAATCAAAGCTTAAAATGTTAATATGGTAAGTTAAATAATGAAAGGTGTCATTTTAAGTGAAACAGCACGTAGCATTCTATTGAATATTTCAATGCAATTATAAGAAAGAAAAACAAATGATTACCAGTTTTCAATGTTTTAATGGCTACAGGGGTTGTGTTATTCCAGAGTCCTTCCCAGACTTCTCCGAACTGCCCTTGGCCCAGTTTTCGCACGAAGTTGAGGGAACTTCTGTCAATCTCCCAGTGATCTCTGGTGTTGTGAGACAAACCACCCGTAGTGGGTTTCTCAACCTGTTTCGCAAGACAAAAGAATAAGATTGCGCTTTTCTATGGAATGATAAAGTAACAAATGGAAAAGATCACTGAGTGCTGTTTTCTTTCTAAAAAACCAATTAGTAAATTCTAATGCTTTGATTAAACACGCTTTTGTATATTTAGAAGAATACATCATTGCTTGTAATATAATTAAAGATGCTTTGATGTTATAAAATAAAGAGAAATTCCATGTCACTTAAATTCCCAATTTAATAAGGTAAAAAGTACTTGAATTATTTACATTTAAATTTTTTGATGAATGAAACTTCTGGTACACTATGAGTGTAACTGAAATAATTATACCAAATAAAAGACAAATATAAAAAGCCGAATATATTTTATTACAATATCTATGACGGATATTCGAGTCAGAGCTTTCATAAGCAATTTTACAAAACTTGGTATTTTATTCCATTAATTATTTTCTCATGCAAAAGTGCCTGTTTAACCCTTTATTTACCGACAGTACTTTATAGGATCGTTTAAATCCGGCTGATATCGTCACAATACGACAATTTTTTCTGAAAATATTTGAAAGAATACGAAAAATGTATTTCCGATATAAAGCTGCAGATATCAACTAAAAAACGTTAAAAATCTTTTATTATTAATTTAATTATTTTAATGAATTAAAAAGTTTTTCTTCTTCTTCCTGGATTTATTCTTTACCAAAACTTAACTAAGGCTCAAAAATAAATTAGAAAAATTGATGGTAAAATAATTTAGTAAATAAAGGGTTAAAGAATACGTTCTCAGCAAGGAAAAATTTAAATATATATATATATAATATTACTATCGATTTTTGAAAATTATCATAAAAATTTCAAAAGACTTAAAGCAATTGTACATCATTACAAACCCAATTATTTTAAATGTAATGAAAAGACCATCACTGCTGATCCTAATTAACTCAACTGATGCATAAATAAAGTAAAAATATATTATAACATAAGATGCGTATTGCTTAACTCCAACTGCCAAAATAATAATAATAATAGAAATCCAACAGGGGAAAAAAAATTGAATTTCATGATGTGTTTTTTAAATTTAATATACTTAACTAAAAACTTAATTTCCAATCGCCCTTATGATTATAACACACCTCATATTCCATGGCTTGGAAATTTATTTAATATGCCTTTTTCAAAGTATTAAATCGATTTTATCAAAAAAATTTAACTTAAAAATAATTGAAAACGAAAAGAATACCTGAATACATGGCTTTCGTAAATTGACACATAATCCATCAGCATCTTTGCTATAATGCTCCACTAATTCTTGTAAAGTTCGGAAAGCTGTCCTTCTGGCTATGAAGAAACCACCTTCATCTAGCTGTCGAATTCTGTAATGTTTCACTGTATCTCCATCGCGCACTGAAATTTAAAATCAATATTTTATCATTATTTGTTTAAGGAATAACTCATTAATCAAACGTTTTAAGCAGAATCGCAAGGTTGATTAGCTGGGGAAAAAAAAAAAAAAAAACTAGCAAGATGTTCGAAAAATTTTAATAATTTTTAAAACAATCAGGCTACTCATAATTTACTTACAATAACCGACATCGTTTTTTTCTTTTCTTTTTTTATGCTTGTTTAAATTAGAAATACTACTAGAATACTATCTCCTTTCCTTCAAGAGTAAAAGCAAAAAAATATCTTGTAAAAATGAACGTTTTGAAAAAAAAGTTTAATGGTTCATAAACTGTATATACTACTATATACTTTTAGAAATATGCGCTGTATATCTCTACTGATAATCTCGCTGTATATCTCTACTGTGTGTTTGTGTATATATTGGCTGGCGTTCTACAAGTCAGGCTGTTGAACCTAGGTCTACAAATTTCGCACATGTGTAATTTGAAGATCGAAAATGTGCATCCTAGAGTGATTTTTTTAAAAAAAATCTGAATTAGTATTTTAATTATTTACAAATTAGATAACCTTTTTGTTTTCAACACAAAAATGGCTTTTGTATCATCTCAATATTAGAAAAATATATATCTTTCCAATGACACCAATTTAATAGCAACACTGTTTTTTTTTTTTTTACTATTTTTAATAATCTTAAAAAAATTAAGATTTTTTGAAAATTATAAGTTTTTTTAAACAATATACTTTATTGTTATGAAGAACTCAAATCGTTTGTATTGTTGCTACAAATATTTCATCTTGATTTTTCTTTCATTGTTGATGACGAAGGTATAAAAACGGGATATTTTTTCATGACGAGTAAGAATGTTTCTTAATAAACATCTTGAAATATTATTACAATTAATTTGTGAATTTCATTAGTAGTCAATAAAGAAAAAAAAATGTTCAAGTATGCCCATTTTTAAATAATTTTCAAAAGAAAGTTTTTATAGTCATTGAAGTTTAATCATTTCTATTTTAAATTAAATTGCGAAATTTTAGATCAGATACAAAAAATTAAGGAAATCCATAGAATGATGTAAGATTTCTTTTACTGTACATGTTATACATCTATCAAAGCTTGGAATTTAAAAATATTTTATTGAGAAAACAATTAACAGCAAGCTACATAAAATATTTAATTAAAAATTTAGCAACCAATCATTTTGGTAACCAGCTGATCGCCAAAAGCCTTAATATATATACATATAAATCAATCTTTTTTTAAAACATTTATAAAGTGAATTCTAGATAAATATAATTAATAGCCATTGACAAAGAGTTTGCATCACCTTCCATAAACCTTTATTTTATTCATTATTATTTTAAAAGATTAAAGGCGCTTGCATTTTCAACTTAAAGATAAATTTCGTCACACTGGATACTCATTTATCGCAATTAGTTGTAGTTTCACTTCATCATTCTTTAATCTTCTAACTTATTGTTAACTCGTAAATGATATGTTACGCTTATTAATTACGTTATAACGTAGTGTAAATTTAGATACAATCTTTTTTTCGAGAATTATATATCATTCCAATTTAATCTTTTTCTACTTCAAAGGAAGCAGCTCTTAATGATATAAAATTTTGGTTTCAATCGATTGGGGAAAACGCATCTAAACTTAAATTCGCTTTTATCAAAAAGTGAGGTGATGAAGTTTTGGGGAGACGCTAGCCTTCGAAAATTCTTAATCAAAATCTTATGTTTAGAAACATTAAATAAAATAACCATTCAAGAAGTGAGTCCTTCAAAACCATAATTAAGAATTCTATAAGCAAATACAAGGTTTTAAATAACAAATTTTTTTCTAATCAAAATAAATAAGTAAGAATAAAGCTGCATTTTCAGCACCTGAGAGAGAAAAGTCGTTTCTCCTGCTCTCGCTGTCTCTTATCAAGAAAGCCCCGTGTTCGTTCTCGGGGAGCAAAAGTTTCTTTTCCGCTTCAATTCGCTTGATTTTTCCAAAATACCATCTAGAAAAAAATAAATGAAACACTCTTGAATCTTTTGGACAAAAACAAATATTTTAAATGGAACAAATAATAATTATTATCATCATCAAGGTAAAATGAAATAAAGAATAAAATAAAAAGGCGATGAAAAAATAAAACCTGAAATCAATATATTTTAGCAGTAATTATCGGAAAATTATACACTTCTGCTTACACAAGCAAAGAATGAAATCACAATTTTAGATAGCAGTCATAATAGTTATAATAACGCTTTTACCCTTATAAGTTAGAATTTGTTACATATTTGTATTTAACATGACTTCAATAAAAAAAATAACATTAAAAACATTGCTGTCATTCCTTAAATAATAAATACAAATGAAATAATAAATAAATTATTGAAAAATGTAACCAATTTCTGATGTGATTTATTTTTGTCAAAAAGAAGATACATAGTTATGGGTACAGATTAAATGACTCCAATTTCATTCAACTAGTTCTAGAATTCGAAACTCAAAAAATTAGGAACGTAGATTTTGACAAACTTATGGTGATGCACAAAATAATTTTTAATTACGATCCGCTATTTTCTCTTAGATTCGTTAAAGAGCATTTAAGATTTTGCATACTGTAGTCTTTACTATAGTCTTATAAATCGTTTTCAAAAATTCAAATTATTGCTTAAAGAATCAAAAAAAAAAATCCGGCTCTTTATATTAATCGAAAATATGCATACTGGTTAAATCTTGTGTAATATTATTCTTTAATAATTATTAAAGAATTATATAAGTATTATTATTAATTTTATAATCATGGGTGAAACCGGAATTTCAAAACAGGAACGATGGTGATGCAAATCACATTTCGATACGAAACTTTTAAAATAATAATAATAATAATAATAA
Organism: Argiope aurantia; assembly: GCA_026543865.1. Classification (NCBI taxonomy): domain Eukaryota; kingdom Metazoa; phylum Arthropoda; class Arachnida; order Araneae; family Araneidae; genus Argiope; species Argiope aurantia. The sequence continues at coordinate 40,573 of JAPMOR010006949.1, forward strand.
ATGTATTGTTTTTTCACAACGAAGATATACAAATTATCTATAGAAATATATTTTTCTTTCTGAGAATTCTCTAAGAAAAACAAATATTTATCACGTTTTGATTATTTGTTGTTGCTTTCATTTTTGAAACTTTGCTCATATTATATAAAAAAAAAATTATTCTTCATATAACTAAAAGAATACATTTCTTAAAAAAATATCGAATCGAATTGTTGCTGATGTTATGTAGAATTTAATGATGCAATACTAAAGACCTTTCTGTGTCAAAGCTGTCTTATTGAATGTTTATATCTAAAAATAATACTGATACATTTCTATCAGAAATTGCCAGACAACAGCTATGCTCATATGAAAAGCATTTAAAGGCAAAATAGCGTGCACATTACCACAACCGACTGATTCACCGTGGCCTAGCAAGACAAATTCTTTTATTTATTTACCATTAGAGACTTCCAAGAAAAACTCGACCTCGCCCAGCACGAATAAGACAATAGCCTCACCCATAGGCAGAAAACCAAACAAGAAAAAGATTGCAGAACTTCGTTTCCTGCCATTCTGAAACAATGTCAGCTGATGAAGTGGTGCCGCAACTTAAGAACAATAACGGACACCAACACGAATATTCTAAGTAATATCACGTACTTAATGGCAACACAAAGCTCAATCAAAAGGCATTCGATTCAACACTGATAGAGCTAAGCCCATTTTTGGGCCCAGAAATCTGCTTTTAATGAAGACGAACCATCAATGAAATTACAATGCCAGGCAATCGATCAGTTGCATTGATCTTTTCTTTTATTTTATATTCTTTGACAATTCCTGATAACAATGCACATTCTTTATTAATTAGCAGTTGGAAATTTGTGTCAGAAAATAAAGAAGAAAAAATATTTGAAGCTTTATATAAGTAAAGATGCCACTAATTGGATAAATATAAAAATCATACACTAAATTGGCACAAGAAAATAAAAACCTTAAAAGAACATCAATTAAATAAACCAATTTATTTACAAAAAAATAATGAAGTCACGATAAGATAGAATTTTTTTACGGGGGGGGGGGGGGAACGGGTTTAATGAATATGAGAAATAATCTTCAGTATCAATTTCAGTAACTTGATCCAATTTATTATTAATATTACTTCAGGTGTTTTCATCAATTGAAACGATAAAATCTTGTATAAATTTGATGAAGAATTTCATGAAACCATTACTTCAGAATACTGAGCAAGTATTTAGTAATTCATATTTATGTAAGATTAGTAAGCCATCTTATATAAATGACCAATATTTTTTACAGACTTTTACTATTTTCAAGACTTTTTTTATTTCCAGATTGAGATACTATCCAGATTTTTTAAACCTTCATCTGCCATTCTGGATAAGATCAGAAAATGAAAATGTAAAATCCTTCACGGCCAGTTTGGTTTTAAAATGCAGATCTCTTTATCAAAGAAATGTAAAGTATGAAAACAAATATGTATATAAACTGCAATAATTCTTATTTAAAGTAAATTATTTTTTAAAAAATTCGTTATTCTACAGCTTTTCTTAAAGTAATGCAATACACTCCCGAGTATCAGTCCTAATGCGACGGAAGGGCAGGCCGGATAACAAAAAGGAGCTTAGGCCGGAGTTCTATGCATTCAGTTCTTGGCTCACCAATACCAGAAGACAAAGTTTTTATATCAATACTCACTGTAATAATATGTATTTTCACACTTCTGATTGAGTACTAAGTCCATCATTTATCTCAACGTGAACGTAGCCGCGGCCCGACGAATGATAAAAGCAATTGCCGGTAACCCTTCAAGTTAAAATAGAAAGTTCTATATCGGTAGTTTATATACTGATCTGCAAGTTTCAAAAATTTATGAGAGGAAAAGTAAGTTAAAGGGTATAAACTGTTCACATCTTAACAAATTCTATAATGCCCAACTTAAATGCAGGAAACATAAACAAAATATAAACGTAAATCGTAGGCCTAATTCGTAAGAAAATTGACTCAAACTGATTTCATTTTTCACGGATAAATGATTCCACAAAATAAAAAGGTAAAAAGGTAACTTTAAAAAAAAGTATAAAAAGGTAACTTTAAAATAAGAGTCAAAAGTTGCAGTTTTTAGATTGAAAAAGTCCTTAATAGATGCCTTGTCTTCCTCATTTAATTAGTATAAAAGAAAACTAGGCCGGATAGTACAGAAGGCGGAAAGTCGCGAACCGGATATTGGGGAGCTTACTATATATAAAGAATTTTACTTATTAAAATTATTTAATCTGAATTCTCATCTTTATTCAGAATTCAAATTTTAAATGCCCTGATTTACATGCCCGCCTGGAAGTTTTAAGATCAAGGAGAAGGTGGGCGAATATCGCGCAGTGGACAGTTTCCACTGATAGCTCTTTTCGGTAGTTAGAAGCGTGGGGTGATGCTTTGGTTGGATCACTTTACCATATTATGGAAGGAATCGCGTTAATTCTTCGATTTTCTTGTTTGTCATCACTGTTCGAAAATTCTCGAACAGTGAAAGAAAATGGCGTTTTTCTTAAAATTTCGAATCTCTGGTTTTAAAGGCAAGCTTCTTTTTGAAAATAGTAATAAAAATTTTCATCAACAAATATTCTTAGAACTGTCATTTTTCCTTAAAAACGATCTTTTTTTAAAAAAAGTGAATTTGTCCATTTCAACCGAAACGTGACCTGTTGAATGAATAAATTCTAAATGGGTATTCAGCGCAAATTGGAGGAGTGCACCGAAACAAAAAATGCTTTATCTAATGGGTATTTATTAATTATAAGCGACATAATTACAAAAACTACTTGGGCATGCTTAAGTATCTCAAATGATACGAATACGAACGGAAATAATGCATACCCTAAATAGGATTTGTCATCTAAATGGGAGGTAAAATAGCATTTGTAAGTCAGGTACTTAAACAAATATTATTTTGACAGGCAATATCTAACTTTTTAATACAAGAATAACGGCTTATAAAGAAATCGCCATTACAGATTTATAATTTTGGAAAAATATTTAGATTCCAGAACATCAACAGAATGATTAAGCTAAAGTCGTTCAATTCAATTTGTATGCACGTCATTTAATTTACAATTTAGTTTATAATGTAATGTTTATTTTATAATAAAATAGACCTTTGAAGCTCTTAATTACCGTTTAAAAAGAGAGCTGAAAGAGTGAATACATAGCGGATATTGTACAAATGACAGTGAACAGGATTGAAGAAAAACATTCACGTTGATTCGTATTAGCTAAGCAGGTGGAGTAAAGGTGCGAAGAATTTAGGTCATAATTGGGCCTCAAAAGGGTATTAGTTACGAATGGAATGCAGTTCTTTCCACACGCTGAAAGCGTAAATTATTCTTTTAGGTATCCATCGCTTTCCGTCTTTTGAATCACAATATCTCTGATAAAAGAAAGTTAAACAAAGGGATTTTTTTTAACGCTTTCCTGATTTCAAGGTATTTGGTTTTGGCTTTCTCCAAAAGCTTTTTTTTTTTTTTTTTTCCCTCTCTTTACACCTTTTCTTCATTCTTTTTACGGCTATTCACACATCGTAAAAAAGAATGGAAAAAAGTTTTTAGGTGTTTTTTGAGAATGTACAGGAAAAGAACTGAATGAACTGTTAACCATTTGCAGAATGGTGAATAGAAAAGATTGCAGTTTACATTTCCAAGTGATATTTCGTTTGAGATGACATTCCTTTTTTTTTTTTTTTTTTCCTCGCTTTTATAATTTGTTATTTCTTCTTTCTGTATATACCCGCAACATTTTTTTTAACGCTTTCCTGATTTCAAGGTATCAGTTTCTTTCCATATACATATTTGCATATTATAAATTATTATTATCCATGAAGTTTCAAAATATTTCATCTCACGAAATGAATGAAAATTAATACGTAGCTATGAAAAAAAGAAAGAAAAGAAAAACCCTCCACATTCGCGTTTTTTTTTTAATACATCAATAAGAATATAAAATTTACAGAAATATAAAATTCACTTTTTCTGAAAGATGTTTGTTCTTTAGAAAAGATTCTCAAAACCAGGTAAATGATTTATCAATTAGATTTTGCGTTCGATATTCAACAAAAATCAATTCCGTTCATGATTGACAAGGTATATCTATGAAAATGTTTGCAGAAAATATTATCTTTGCAGGCCTTATGCAGAAAACATTATTTTTCTTTCTTCATATATTAAAAACTCATGTGGTCTCAATTATCCAAATTGTTTAAGATGTTTTAAAGGTCGATGGGAATAAAATATATACGCTTTTTCTTCATTTCCCACGCCGAGTCAGCTTATCCAAAGAATGCAAAACTGACCAGTGTTGGATGATAGTATTGGAAAAGTTGAATGAAAAGTCAAAAACAGGAATTGTCTCATCCAACTTGGGATGTCTATTTTATCATTAAATCTTACGATAGTATGACATACTCAAGTAAAATATTAATATTAATCCCCCATATATAAAAAAAAGAAAATCCCTTCCGATACAGAACTATCATTTTTTTAAGAAATTCTAAAATAAGAAGATAATATTTTTTGTGCAAATAAAGTTACGAATTCTTTGGATGATAATTTTCAAAAATTAAATCAAATTTTTTTCTGCATTCTTTGAAAAACAAAAAGAAAAATTTCGGGGTATTTTGCTCAAAACAAGAACTGTTCCGTCTAATTCAGAACATCTAGACAGTTGCTTCCAGGTCGTTCTACAATAGTTTTGACAATCAAAGATCGCTCTAAAGAAAACGCACACTTAGGGTGGGGATAGTCTTTTCCTCGTCTTCTGGTCGAATGCTGGTCATTTAGATTAGCAAAACATATAAGTTTTTCACGTCGGTGAAACATTAATAAACAGTTTTACCAGTATTCAGTACTCGCTTCTGTCATTTTTATCTATCCTCTAAATCTTTCTATCGCCAGGGTATTTAGTATTGTGAAATTCACTAATGAATTAATTCAACTTTCTGCCAGTTTATAAAATGCTTAAACCACACTTATTAATCTAGAAAAAAATTCTCTTTTTTTAGACATTAGAGAAAAAGATTTTTTTTTATTTGAAATACAATGGTTTTTAAAATGAGTGATTAAAGCAGACTGGTTTAAATAAGGGTTCAATGCATTCATAAAGGTTGATTATAATGAAAGTAAAAAGAAGACTCTTTTAGCGTCTTTTTTTTTAAATCTTTAATTGCTATAGTATATATACATTTGCAGCAGGAGGACTTTGCGCATGCGCCTGCGTCTTTCGTCTGCAATATACACAGGTGACGATATAAAAGATAGTCAGAGTCAGCAGCAAATTTATTTTACAGGCTATATTTATAGGAAGCTGGCTGCGAAAGTTTTCTAATTGGCCAATAAAATGCACAAATAGAAGAATTTCTTATCATGAGAAAATTTAGTAATTTTAAAAACATAGAAGTTCATTTTGAATAATTTTTATTCTAATTATTTAATTAATTACTGCAGAATTTTAAAAAGAGCTAAACACGAATAAACGTTAATTCATTGTTTTTAATAATATAATTGTAAAACATATCCAGAAAAGAAAAATCGTAAAACATATTGATCCAGAAAAGAAAAAATACTGTAGCTATTTTTGCGGTTGACTACAATGCTCAACAACATAGAAATCATTTATAAAATCATTACAAAATTTTTAAAACATTATTAAGTACATAATATACAAGGGGATGTGATAAAAATTATTCGTAAAGCGTAAATAAATAAATTCCAACAATAAAATTCTTGCGATACGAAGGCATAATAAATCTTTCTATTAATCTTTAAAAATAAAGCATTCCTCCCCCTAAAATTCCTTCACTGATAAAAAAGGCACTCCATATCTCAAAGGTAAAGCAGAAAAGTAGAGAATAATCTCATACGTCTTGTGAATTCATACAATGCAAGATCAAATTCAGAAGTCCAACCTGACCTCAATCCTTCGTACATGAAAGAGGGAAGATATCAAACAACATAATAGAAGGTAGCCACACACAACCAGCATCAAAATGCTTCAACCAATAGAGAAATCCTCTGTTTGAATTCGTCATATGTCACGTTTCCAACTTGGAATTTTAAAGTGAAAGAAAATGCTGATAGAATAAATATTTGGTCAAGGTTCACTTCTTTCACTTTTTCTGCTTCTGAAACAGAAGCAAAGAAAGACAACTTTCTCGGATATGAAATTCCTTTCCGAATAACTGAATATTTCAACATTTGTGTTCCTTCAGCTATCTTTGTGGCTTTCTATTCTCTTGTAAATCAAGAAATTAAATGGTTTGGCCGAGAGTTATTTTTTAATGGTGGACACATATTATTACACTGCTAAGCAAATTTTGAACAGAGCGGTAACATGGACTTTAAATCTTAAAAATTTAATTAATGCCATAATGATTTTTTAATTTTTTTCAATGAATGTCACACAATGAATTTTTGTCTCAGAAAAAAGGCATTTTTATTAATTTTAAGAAATTATGATTTTGCATGAAAAACATCACAGCCCGTGATATTTGACATTCACCAATTTACAAAAAATTTTCGGTTAAGTAGAACTGATTGTGATCATAATATTCCAAACATTTAAAATTTCGAACAGTTTTTGGACTAAAAATACGATATTTTTCTATTTAATTTTTAATCCTTTATTTCTATTTTGTTGTTGTTATTGTTAAAGTGTTAGAATAATAATAAGGAGAAAAGTTCGTAGCAATTTATTGGCTGTGTGCCAGGAGATTGTTGTAATTAAACTGAAACCATAATTAAACGATTTTGAGATTAAATTGCAATATTTTGCATTAATGGAATGCTTGATATGGTAATCATTTTCAATAAAATATTGTTTTTATTTTGTGAATCTTTTCTAAATAGCAGACTATAATTTTTTATTCTCTATATAAACTCTTTCTTTAAAAAAAAATAGATATAGCTGAGAACTAATATGCATATATATATATATATATATATATATATATATAAATATATATATATTATATATATACCTTAAAGCTGTATATATTTATCTGTATATTGTCTAAAAAGAATTAATACTAAAGGGGGGAAACTAATAATTCGTAACACTTTAATAAAATTTAAAACATTTTGTCAGGATTAGTTACGTTAAAAAAACCCTTTTCCAGAACTCGGGATGAGATTCCAAATCATATCTATAAAGAACTCAAATAAAAAAATTTTTTAAAAAATCTGCTGTAGCAATTTTTAGATTATCATTTTTATTTTGTAATGCAGTTGATCATATAAAATACATTCATGAATCGAAATATTTTGAAAAAAGTACATTTCACAAGTTTCTTACCAAAAATTTTTTGCACAGATGTTTTTCAATGTAATGAAAGTTAAAAGCAAATGGTTGAAATTCAGAATCTAAATTCAAATGCTTGGAATTTGAAATTTTTCTGATGTTTAACGTTTTCTACAACTCCAATTCCTATTTATATATTTATAATAAAGCTCAATGTATGTGTGTGTGTGTGTGTGTGTGTTGGCGCTCTACATGCCAGACCATTTGACTTACAGCTACCAAATTTGGTACATGTATACCTTGGAGGTCGGGAATGTGCACCTGGGGACCCGTTTTTTGAATTTTTAATTAGAATTTTAATTATTCATTAAAAACTAACATTAAAACTAAAACTTTAATAACTAAATTAACATTAAAACTAAAACTTTCCCGCCAAATGAGAAAGGCTTCAGCTTTCCCCCCACGCTAATGAGGTTAGGCTTAACATTTTTCGACCGATTATTTCAAACAATTCCGTTTATTTTCTTAATGTTTGATGCATTTAAAATTAAACATTGTTAATTAATTGGTCTTTCAGATTCACTATGAAGTACTTTTAATTAAAATAAAACAGAATATAGGAAATTAAAAATTTCTAATCTGCATAGCGTTACCCCAACTGGCGCAGAAAACTTCACGCATGCACATTGTGTTCAGATTGTTGACAACTATTTTAAGCGGATGCGGACAAGATTTAAATTATTTTTAGGATAGGTTAGTACATCGTTTTTTAAGTAGTTTTTTTTAACCTGTTTTCGATCGATTATTTTAAACGATTCTGTTTATTTTCTTAGTGTTTGATGCATTTAAAATAAAACATTGTTAATTAATCGATCTGTTCATGATGAATCTGAGTAAATTTTGTTGACAAATTCTTGAGATATTACATAAATTAAGAAAGATATTCTTTAGTGCCTATAAGGTTTAAATGCTCAGTGACTCGATTTTTAGTAATCATATTAAAAAAAAATGCTTTGTTTCAGTAAAAAATATTATATTCAATTGCAGATTAATCATTTCCACTTTAATTTAAAGCATAAATTTTACTGGAGCTAACAGAAAATTAGAGAGATACATATTAAGTTATGACTGAAGGCTTTTATAATATTATGAATAATTTATATGACTATCAAAATTTGAAGTTTTAAAATATTTTGATGAAGAAGCTATTAAAGTAGGAATTACATAAAATATTTAATTATTAAAATTTTAACGAGCATTAAGATTGGTGAACCGGCTCTTCGCCAAAGGCGGCTAGTACTCAATAAACTTCAATGCCTAATTTTTTTTATATTCATATCTCGCCAATTTTTTTCGACATCCACAAAATCAATTCCCGAGACAACATCAGGTTCTCACAAAATAACAAATTTCCATCGACAAAGCAAATAGAATCTTTGTAATAAGAATTTTTGAAAAAAAAATATAACGGATTATTAATTATTTAAATGCAACATACGATGCATCAGTGATCCCAGATCAAAACTGGTTGTCATTTTCAGATGGCAAAACTTAGCAATTTTATTCAATACGAGAATAATGAAAAATATTCATTGAAAAACACTAAGGTAATAAAACGAAAATTAAAAAAAAAAAGTATCTTTTGCTCTGATCCCATAGCAAAGTGAAGCGGAGTAAAACGCCATTCCGTACACTGTTCGCACAATAATTAATAACAAACAGTAAACGAGTTCCCGATGCAATGGGTCCCTTTCGAAAAAGAAAACAATGCTGAAACTGAACAATGGTGCGATAAAGTGCATCGAACATTTTAGAGATGTGACCCGTTACATGTATAACCCATATTGTGATGCCTATCGTCCACGAATAGGGAAAATGAGGGAAACATTGGAGAATTTTTTTAGGCACCGATAAAATAAATGAACCGAAATCTCTCAGAATCCCACGGGAAGCAGATCAAGTTCGAAGCTTAATCGTCTGATTTCCGAGAACAATACTGAGAACAGCAACCGGAAGAAGATTTTCAGCAAATAATAAGAATTCATGATTATTAATGTATCATATTCTACAATGAAAACAAACGAGAGGAAATAACGAATACGGAAAAATTTCAGAGCTGTTTAATAGAGAACGTATACAAGAAATATTAGACGGAATTTCAAAAAGCACTATTCTAACAAGAATGAAGGTACAGCAGAAATTCAAAATGTTCATTAAAAAGCTTTAATCTTGAAAATGTACTACAAAATCTCACAGACAGTTGTGGTAGCAAATTATTAAATACGATTTGAAATTCATTGCAATTCGCAAAAGCTATCAAACAGTATTTCACCAAATACAGCTTTTTATAAAACTTCTCTAGCGAAACTGCGAATCAAAAGTTAAAAACCGCACGTCATTTAACCAACCTCACAATAAATAAATTTCTACAAATAAACTTTTAAAATTATTTTATTTTATTTATTTATTTATTGCAAAAAAAAAAAAAAAAAGATTGAACCTCAGAAAGATTTCTCCTGAACTCGGCACTTCCAGATTTGAAGCATTAAGTTAGAATTTAAAAATTACAATCATCTGAGGGGGGGGGGACTTAATTTTTTTAATTGATAGTTTATTGCCAAGAACGATATTCTTTTTTGGAGGGGGGGATTAATTACAGTTATGGATCATTAACCAATCAGAAAAATTTCATTTTCTGAATAAAAAATGAAAAGCACTACCAGGTCGATATTTTCAAAAGAAAGAAAATCTCTTTCTCTCTCTCTCTTTAAAAAAAATTTTTTTTTTAATAAGTTCACTGAACCAAGCACTATTTTATTAATAAGCAATTATTGAAGCGAAGTGGGGAAAAAAAAAGAAACGTCTTATTTTTGGGTTATTGACAAGACTATATTATTTAACATTTAGCAACAGAAAATATCAGCATTAAGTCAATGATGGATTTCTAACTAAACAGAATAGGCTGCTGCCAACGGTCGCTGGGCTGAGGAGGGGCTAGAAGTAGATCAATTAAAAAAGACCATTCGAAAAATATCAAATAAATAAATTATTAAAAAATACGAATTCTATTAATTATAAAATATTAGAATTGGAATGTATGTTTGCATTATCAAATAAAATATTATACATAATATTAAAATAGTAATTACTTATTTATAATAAAGGAGTATACTAAATATTATTTAATTAGCTATGTTATATTCCACATAACACATATTTGTAAAATAATAATTTTTAATGTTAGCTTTATTTGAAGTCTGTCATTTCCTTCTAATCTATCATAACAACTTATGTGTTTTTAAATGTAAATAAAGAAATCTAACTAATATCTAAATAATGATTTGTAATATACTAATATGCACAACTAATATTTACGGTTAATTTTTTTGAAAAGAAAACTAAAATCATTAAAATCTTGATAAGTTAAAAATATCTTTCAATGTGAAATTACTTTCTTGAATTTGTGGAAAAAATGTGTTTCTGCCTAGGATCGAAAAGTGCCTAAATATACCATAGTACAGAATATCATTCAAAAAAAAAAAAAGACAATTTTAAAAACAGTGAAAAAAATCCTTTTGTTCAAAAACTTAAGAGTAGAATTGCTCAACTCCCATCAAGTCGCCCATTCCATTAAAATCATCACCACACAATATATGTATCATTTGAAACTCGGGACATGAAGCTTATCGGAGCTTACTTAGAGCAAATATAATTGATGTTTATGGTTATCGTTACGTAGAAGACAGATAATTTTTATCTTAATAATAACTTTCTTCGGCTGACGCTTGGATGTACAAATCCTGATTCATCCATGACTCATTCATTTATCAATATCATTGACAACTTAGCACTTAATACATGAAGACAATCAATATCAGCACGGCACAAAAAGAAATCTGGTGACTCATCTAAAGATAAGACTCTTTAATCCATCGATAAAATTAAAAACATACATGCTAAGACACTCACTATTCTGATATCAGAATAAACACTGTAAAATAAACTCATGTTTAACAACAGAACAGATAAAGAAGAAAGATGGATTATCAAACATTTGAAAATGAATACAGTCAAGACTCATGGTTATATGATAAACATCACTGCGCATGTCATCGGATATCTAACATGTCGACTTATATCACTGTAATGATTCCCTCCCCCCTACCACCACTACACAACAAGGCGCATATTAACTTTCAATATAACAAAAAAATCAGTTTCAGTTTAGAATTTGCGATTTAACTAGTAATCAAAACTGAACATTTAACCCTTTATTCACTGACGGTACTTAAGAGTACTATTTAAATCCAGCTTATATCTTCATAATATAACTATTTTTTCTTACGGTATTCAAAAGAACACGGAAAATGTAATCCAGATAGCAAGAAGTTAATATAAGCTAAAAGTAGAAATTAAAAATATTTAATTATTCATTAAATTAATTTATATATTTTGATGAATTAATTTTTTTTTCTTGGATCACCTGAGAATATTGTAGGGAAATAAAACTATTGGTGCAAAAATAAAGTTGGAAAATTGATGGTAAAATAACTCGGTAAATAAAGGGCTAACATTTAAGAAGATGACTATGATTCCAATAAAATAAGAGGCTTGTAAAAATATATCATTGGCATGCAAAACGTTCTCAAATAAAATCATACTATTTTATCGAAAACTATGGTGGGATTAAATTATTAACACACAAATAACCATTTTTAAAGGCATAAATGTTATATAAAAGTATTCGTCAGCTAAAATTAGTGGAAAGTATGAAATCTATTATATAAAAATTCTAAACAGACAGCAAAAAGCACTTTCTCCTAATTATAGTTGTCAATTTATTACTTAAAAAAAATCGGTATGATGAGCAGTAAATTTTCGGCCGGTATGTTAAAAAATATTTTTTTTTTTAAAGAGTAGCTAACTTTTTTTCAATTTTTAAAATAACTGCAGCAATAATCAATCATGATTATTGCTGCTGACCGATGTTTAGATAAACAGCATTTGTAAACATTTTAAGTAAATGATAGCTAAAAATTCAAAACAATACCTAAAAATTGTTGATTTTTTCGAAATATGAACGGCGTTATATAATTCTTGAACTTCTATTTTTAAATTCAAATATCAATACCCTACTTAAGCTACGACAGAATAAGTCTTCATTGTGAATCATGCAAAATTTCCAGTTTTAAACTAATTTAGATTTAAAAGATGAGTTCACAGTCTTATTTAAAAAACTTTTATTAAAGTAATTTAAAAAAAAACAGGCCAAACTATTTATTGTAATTCCATTCAGAAATAACCTCTAAATCGCAATGAGTTTCTTTTCAACAGCTTGCATTTAAATGACTAAATTTTTCATCTTCCACTTAAAGAAAATTGCTTTCGTTTCTACTTCAAATTCTGCGCGAATCTTTCTAACAAAGAGAAAAGAGAAAAATTCGAATAACAGGTTTATGATGATTATATAAAACGCATTCAGTTATAAACAGTAGATGATTTGTTTTTCAACAAAGTAATAAGAGAAAATCAAGTGAGCAAAAAAACAGGCAAATGATAGATTGATAATTGTTTTAATGGAATATAAAATTTGCTTTTCTTAAAAAAGCGTTTGAAACTGGATTAGGAGATAGCGGTAATCTCCCTGCAAGGCTATCACGCAATATGGAACACGTGAAAGAATGTGTCACTTTTTCTTTTTATCCCAATACGTGCAGCAAAAC
>JAPMOR010006949.1:53979-152948 GCA_026543865.1 Argiope aurantia
AAAAAAAAACATAAATAAAAATATTATTTCCAGAGATTCAAATGAAGTATTGGAAACACTTTATACTAGGAACTCAGAGTTATGTCCATTAGTTCAAAGTGGAAATACACTGTATCAAGAAGTATAACAGTTTGAATCCAACATGTTATCAAAAAGATAAATTAGAATGAAGCTTTGAATTTTGGATCAAAACATGATAAAGCAATCAGACTTTTGAGGTTGATTCATACAGAACTAATGGACAGATAAGTCTTCAGTAATTTTAACGCGTTAGAACAAGTTTTCGAACTGAGGATTGGTGCAAAATCTTGAGTATAGTATATGTACCTTCCTAGAATTTGAAAGAAAAAAAATGAAATGTAGGCTTAAGTATTTCAAGTTAGACGTTAGAAATATATTTTTGTAAATCATCTATTACTTATATAAAGCTCAATGTGTGTGTGTGTGTGTGTGTGTGTGTGTGTGTGTGTGTGTTGGCGCTCTACAGGCCAGGATATTAGAACATTTATTTTCTGCATGTCTTTATTTAACTTTGAAAAAATAGATTTTTTTTATTGATTTTTCACTTTTTTTCCAATATTGATTAATTGATTTTAATTACATTTTTATTCAATAAGAGAAGCTCAATGAAATTTGCTAAAAAAATTGATTAGAAGATTTCGTAACATTTATGATAGTGAATTCTGAAATATATTAAGGATTAAAAAAAGATTTTTAGAAGAGGAAAAGAGGGAAAAAAAGATGGAAACCCTTAAAAAATATTCTTCGACTAGCATTCAAAAAAGTAAAACGATAATTTGAAGATTAAAACAAAATAATAAAGCACTAATAGAAATATTCTTAAGAAAATCCAATTTTTTTTTCTAATGATATTCATTGTGGCTTAGTTTTCTCATATTAGTGTTTTCAGTGTTTTAACTGTTCAGATTTTGTTTCGATCTTCAAAATTTTGATCGAAAAGATAATTATTTTCTCATTTTCAATACTAACACAAAAACCTATTTTAATTTTTATTTATTTTTCTTTTTAAACCCTAAAATCCATAATATGTACATGTATAAGCGCGTAGTACAATTTCTAAACATTTCTTTATCTTGAACAGAGGATTACGATTCAGGAATTAAGTACACCTCGCAACACTGCAACTAGAGATGGTTCGATAGGAATAGTTAGACGACTGATTTTACGAAAGATTGTGTAATGCATCTCATGAAAGAGAAAACCCTCACGTGCTGATCGGAAATGCACGGGCTTTTTTCCCCCTTTACCCTCTTCTGAAGTAGGTCAGGAGAAGTTGCATAAGACCTTAAGAACGAAGGCAGCACCTCTTTCACCGTTCGAAAATGCATATGAAAAATTATAAGGAATTTACTTTTTTTTAAAATCAAAGCCTTTAACTTTACATCACTGAACGCATTTTCTATTATATATATAAGTAATGATATTTTTAAATCTAATTAAAAATCTAATTAATTTTCTAATTTTTATCTTAATTTAATACATATTAACTAAATTCTAAAATGTTCTCTTATTTCCTGATCCAATTCCACCTTTTTTTTATTTAATTAATGTTACACGAACTCAGTAAAAATGCTTTTATCAGCATTTTCACACGATCCAAGTGAAAAGACAAAAAAATCTGTCAAATTCTTTTAAAAGATGTCTCAATTCCCTTAACTAAATCGAATCAATCGAGTCAAAGAATCCCTATCAGAATCTCACAGTATAAAACCACTGGGGGAAATATTTCGTTTTCTTTTGGCTCTTTTGCATTTATTTCGCAATGTGAACGGACGTCACTTCCATCGTCGATTCTTGCTTGTACATAAATTATTCCTCCCGGTATGGAATAAATCGGAATTTTTAAAAGTTTCAAGTATTCCCTTATCGGCCACGAAACTGCTTAAAATATGCGTTTCCATTATTTATGTATATATACATATACATTATGATATATGTGGAATGAAGATCATTATGATCCGTGCAATGGAAGCAAGAAGACGTATGTTTTCGGGAACATTTCTTTAAGATCACATTTCACACAATACATAAAGACAAGCATCTTATGTATTGTGTATTATGCGCACATCTTACCAGAACAGCATCTCATCTCATTAATTACAATCGCAATGAACTATGGGATGCGTACCTAATCAGGCATCGCCATCTATTATCCAAAAGAGAAGATAGAGCAATGCAACTGCTACATCACAAGAATTTCAAATTGCTTCATTGAACTTTTTACAGCTGCACTGAATTTATTGCTTCACGTAGCTAATTAAGGGGACTACGAAATATTAATATAAATATTCTGAAGCTGGTTCATCATGTTATCCAAAAAGTATATTAATCAAAGAACACAAGGTTTAAAAGAAATCAAGAAATATGTTTCAAACAGAAAGTTTAATCAGTGCATAAATAGACTTAACCGTCGCCAAATGGGTAATATTTATGACCTGCCTAAGAAAATTGGTGCCCAAATTTTCGAAAAGTTGTCTTTGTATTATCTTAAACTAAACCAATTTCATACTATCCTTAATATCAATAAATTTTTAATTCAATTTGATACACTAAATGTAGCAATGTTAATGTTTAATGGAATTCATTCGCGTGTTTTTACCAACCATGAATTCCGCAGAATTTTTACTTCCTCTTTCAGTTCGCAATATATACATTTTTTAATTTGAAGTAAGCTGATTCAATTGAATTCGTGTTTTTTAATGAAATAACAAGGTGAAGTGCGTTTTTAAAAAATCCATAAATTATTTGACAGTCTTAAATGTCAGTAATCTGCGCGAACAAACTGGTCGCCAAAAGCGACTAGTTTATAGAAATTCACCTCGTCTTCGAAAAAGAATGATCCCTTCTATAATAATAACCATTGCACATTTAGAGTTGTACTCAAAATATCGCTGATAATTCCAAGTTTCTACAAACCAGTCCATTGTATGTGCATTCGTACTTTGGAGTTATATACTTAGAAATATATGTACTTTTAAATTCATTGATATCTTGATCAGAAAATTCCCTTTCTATTCGATTGTGATGATTTATTTTTCCTTCTTTCACATCATTTGCTTCAAGGAAAAGTTTTTATAGAACATAGATACAATAAAATCTCTTTAGTACATCGCTCAAGAAACTACCAAAACGGCGTATTAATGGTTTGTTAATCTTGATATGAAATGCAATAAACGACTTTAAAAGCACAATATAATTAATAAGATTTCATATCTATTTTATTATACCATTACGCTTCCAGCTTCAAACAATTTTAATAAACTTAAAAGTTTTTTTAAAAATTTTAAATATTGTGACATGCATTTAAGAATGGTCTTAGTTTTTTTTTTATTGCAATAATTGTTCTAAAATAACAGTGTATACTTATTTCTTAATTGGGAAGTTTTTATTACAGAAAATTTAACAATATGCAATTCTTATCATTAGATACATTTTGGTATTTTAGATCAATGCATTAAGAAAATTGAATGTCGGCAATATACCATGGATGTTAAGTTCCAAGTTCGTCATAAAGATTTTTTTTTTAAATGTGCACAAAGAAAAATTTTGAAAAACCTTGCGTACAAATAAATGACTACAATGGATGTGTATGAGTTTTAGAAATACAGGATGATATTGTGAGAACAACCAATAATCGTTACGAAAATTATTCAGATAATAAAAATAAATAGTTAAATGTCTGTAATTTTTCAAACTTTTTTTCTTCACTCAATTATCTCGTAACTATTACCTTATTAGTGAATGAGTTAATTCACACGTTTGCGTCGTTGTTGGGTCGTCATTTAGTACTATTCGGATAAATAATGATAGTTACTATACGCAAAATCAATAAACATAATTTTGCTGAACAGCTATTACATTAAAATTTTCCAGGCAGAAATAATTGCAAGGAAAACGGAAAAATATTAAAATGATAATAAATCCGAATTATTTGGAAAATTTATCAACTTATAAGCAGTTTATTTGTATTTAGTGACATAAAACGCAAATTTTAATCACAATAAGGAAATCTTTGGTTATAATTAAAAAAAAAAGAATGAAGATTTTTGTCTTTACTCTTAAAAGTATTAACATTAAAAAATATTGTCTTATTGTAAAATGCAATAAAAATATAATTAATATGAAAATCATTTCACAAGCATTATCGAGCAAACATGTTTTTTCTTAGAAAACACAATCAAAAATTATGGCGCACGTAACAGTACTGGTTATATAATAAATATATATTGAATACAAATTTCAGATAGAAAAGATTGTATAGTTACTATAAAGTTAACTCGAATAGTTTTATATGCCCTTATTTAAATCAAAAGCACGTAAATCGTCTAATTTTCATTCATTCATTTCACACATTAGTTGGAATAAAGGAGATATAAAACAAAACAAACAAACAATTCTTCATAGTATATTTTAAACTTTTCATATACAAACATTAAACTCTAATTTCGAAAAAAAATTTAAGGATTTTATGGACTTGGTGATAATTTACCTTACCAACTCAAATATTAAGTAAACAAAAAAAGGTTATAAATTTAATTGATTCATTTATTTTATTTAATTAAAAATGAGATTGCGACTCACACAACTGACAACAACTGAATATTTGTAGCAAACACAAATAAATATTAGTAGCAAACAAATAGCCCAAATAAAAATTCAAAATTTAAATTATTCTGCACATGCTATCAAATATAAAAGTAACTGCAAAATTTTAAAACCAATGGCTTACGCATTCATTGTCAAACGAATAAAAAAATCGTCTGAATTATTCAAACAATGCATTAGTTAAAAGAAGAATCATATTTGCAAATGGTGAATCGAATTTTGAAAATTCGGTTTGTTCCAAGCAAATTAATTCAAATACTGAAAAGTAATCTACAATCAATAAAATTTGTTCTATGAATAAAGGAAGAGTTTTCAACAAATGGTAAATAATAATTGACGATTATCTATGTCTTTGTCTTTTCTACTCTCCAGTTAATAGCGATCTTATGTTCAGAAAATTCAATATATAAAATTGAAATTTTGTTTTTTCGTACTTTATGCACTGCTGTACTGTTCATCGGATTGCGACAACCCTTTGCCAACTTATTGCTTGCACTTGAGCGAAGATTATAGACGTAGTGCAAGTATTATCTATACTTATAATAAAGCTCAATGTGTGTGTGTGTGTGTGTGTGTTGGCGCTCTACAGACCAGACCATTCAATCTACAGCTACCAAATTTGGCACGTGTATACCTTGGAGGCCGGGAATGTGCACCTGGGGGTTATTTTTTCGAATTTTTAACTAGAAATTTATTTATTTAAAAATTAAGCGAAATTTTGACGTGTTTCTGCTATAACTGCCGAAAATATTACCGCACAAAAAAGATTTTTACATGAAGTTAAAGATAAAAAATTTATCTTTTAA
Organism: Argiope aurantia; assembly: GCA_026543865.1. NCBI lineage: Eukaryota > Metazoa > Arthropoda > Arachnida > Araneae > Araneidae > Argiope > Argiope aurantia. The sequence continues at coordinate 59,412 of JAPMOR010006949.1, forward strand.
ATGATACTACTGTTTTAATCTTAAAATTAAATTTCTATTTTTAATGAATTTTTAAATAAATATTTTAACTATGTTTTTTAATAATTTTTTCGTCAAAAATAAAAATGAGGATTAAGCACGTTTCGCATTCATGAGAAAAAAAATAGCTCTTTTCAAAGTGTTGCCATCACATTGATTAAAGCTCTAACTGAAAATAAATTAAATCTTTTTGGAAATGAAATCTGCAAAATTATAATTTTCGGCAAGTATCTGTAAGAAATGAAACAAATATGAAATATTATTTTTTCTAAAAAATAAATTCAAGAAAAATTATTTTATGATCTTTTACACTCTCTATACAGGGTGTTTATTCAGTCCCGGATCCATTTTGATATTTAATGACTCATAAAATAATGAAGATGTAAACAAACTTATGGCATTTATTGATGGAATAACTCATATATTTTCCTTCTCAGGTTTGAATATTTTTACTTTTGTAAATATCGTCTGCGCGTGTTTTTAATTTCAGATAATTTCATTTTCCAGTCTAAATATCTGTAGTTTTCTAAATATCGTCTGCTTATTAATTGCACTTTTCTGTCTTTTGTTTTTGGCAACTATTGAAATGTTATGTTTACTTTTGATGTGTTTGTTCTATGTAGTACTTTTGTATGTGATGTTTTATTCGAGCGGATATTAAGGAGAATGCATACACCACAAGAGAAAGCACAGATTTTATGGTGGTCATAGAGTTAATTTCCAATCAACTAAATCACTGACTTTTAAGAGTTAATTTCAAATCACTTAAACTGACTAATTTATGAAGATTTGAATATCACTATTCAATAAAAAAAGGATAATTTTAGATTTTTCATCGATCGTTTCAAAGAAAATACGCCAATAAGCGCGCAGGTTTCTCAAGATTACTAAATTTTTAACATTTAAAACTTCATAAATAAGTCTTAGTTGATCGTGGAAAATAAAAACATTCATTCATTTATTTAAAATTTGGTGTGTCCAGAATATTTATCAGAATATGATACCTTACTGCATTAAATTTAGACTTCATAATTTTTGAAATATATTTATAAGCAGGAACAAAATATTATTATTGATTTCATTTCAATCCTTTTGAAAGCAAAACTAAAAACTGAATTTTATACTGAATCTCAGAAATTTTTGTTGAATTATTGTTTGAGATATTACATAAACTATGAAAAATATTTTGTAGTTAACATAAGACTTAAATACCGAGTGATTCTGTTTGCAATACTCATATTCAATAATAATAATAATTAATAAATAACAATAAAGATGATTAATAAAATAAAACGCTTGGTTTTATTAAAAAATATCTTAATATTAATTGCAATTTCGTCATTTACATTCTTAATTAAAGTTGAAGTTTTACCGGAAATGGCAACAAATTAGCAAAATATATATAGTAAATTGAACGAAACGATCTAAACAATATAAGTTTGGTATGACTATCAAAATTTGAAGATTAAAAATGTTTTGTTTGAGAATCCTTTAAGAGACCAGTTAGTTAAAATATTTAATTGAAAATTGTAGCGAGCGGTAATACTGGCGAACCGGCTGGTCGCCAAAGGCGGCTAGTATCTAATATATAAAAATGAATTTTTGTTAATTCGTACCTTATGCGCTGCTTACCGTTCATAAGATTGTGATAAAACTTCGTTAACTTTTTGTTTTGAACCTAGAAATATTTGTTTATGTTTGTTTGTTTTGACCTAGATATTTGTGACATGGTCAGTTGTATGTTGGATGCTGAAATTTGTTTTGTTTTGTTTTTGCTGAAGACGGAAAAACAAAAAATATTGTCTACCCTAAAGTATACTTGATTATTAAAGTCAAATAAAAAAAAGAATAAATATTATTTATACTTCTCCTTTATATATCATTGAATTTGAATGAAAGTATTCATTGTCAACAAGAAAATAAATATTATTCATTCTATCATTTCTAATTAAACAAGATGGTTATTTCAAATTTGAAACGATATTTCTAAAATTATTTCTTTTGTGGCAGCAACGCGCCGGGTATTAGCTAGTTATATATAAAAAATAATTAACATGAAAGTAACGTTATAATAATTTTATATTTCACTATTTCGGTTCATTTTTGTTTCTAAGTGATTTATGATCTAGACTGCATTTAATACTTTTTTTCCTCATAAAAACTTTTCTTTAAAAAAAATATCTAATTTTGAATTAACAAAAAAAATTATTTGCTTTTTTATTTTGACAAACAGTAGAAGCCTATTATATCACTGTTTACAAACGTAACACAAAATTAATAATAAAAAAAAAGTTCGTTTATGGGGGGAAAAATTCGATATTCTATAAATACGAGCAATCCTGCGGCAAACTTGTAAAGCATGTCCTTTCGTGCGCGGCGTGCATATATGAGAAGGTTAAAATCTTCCTCATTTCGCAGGCGATATAAAAAGATAGCGGAGGACTTGATGGAACGCGAACAAAAAATAAAATCAGAATGGGGAGAAAAAAGAAAACGAACGAAGCGTGTTAAAATTGGGTCAGCCCAAGGTAAAATGAGCGGCGGGACAGGTTAATTCCTCACAGAATAATATTTCGAATGCCACATGGAAAAGAATGGGAAGAAGGAGGTTAATTCTACCCTCCCTTCCCCAAGAAAGATTCCACTGTTTTTTGTCCTCTGAACAAAAGGAGAACTTAGTAAACCTGCTTTTAAAACAATGCGCACTCGTAAATAATAAGACAGCAGTGGCAACAGTGGTAAGAGTGATAGAGAAAGGGGTTATCATTAAAATGGTTTGTTTACCTGGATGTATTTGTTTTCAATTAAGTGTCGAAAGCATTTGTTCTACGAATGGCTTACAAAATTATACAGATTTCGTAGAACTAGTCAGTAGACTGAGCATATGAATTTCATCACGATTCTGGTGAATAAAGATGAGACGATGGTAGAAAGTTCTCTAATGCAGTTGAGCAATACACAGCTTTGATAATGTTGTAATTATAGAATAGAGAAATATTGACAGTTTGACAGAGGAAATTTTAAAACTAGCTTTCGTTGAGAAGGCGCGTAACACCGGCTTAAACCACTTACTAAATAATTACATCTTTACATAATTGAAAGTTTCGTTCATTTCATATTTTAAATATAACGTTGGAAAAATATCCAATGCCATATTACTTCGTGCATCTTTTGGGTACTGTACATGTGTCTTAAACATCAATAAAAATTATCATTTATATTCAAAACATTTTTAAATAAATTCTGTTATCTCTATTCATATCTTCATGGAATGAGGAGAAGCAAAACGGATATAAAATATATCAATGCTACACAAAAATAAAGAAGTACTAATTTTTTAAAGAATATTTTGAAAATGAGTTTGGTGAAACACTAAAACGAAATTTGCAGGGTGGTTTTTTCCCCCCCTTTTGCATCCTAAAGCATGACTGTAAATCTAATCAAAAGTTTAAAAGCATACAAATAAAATGCAGGAAAACGCTTTTTAGTTAACTTCTATTGTGTTAAATTTTCGATAATTATTTATTGAATACAATTTCATAATTATGAATTTTGAACATTTTTAATGTTTTATTTGATGTCATTTATTAATTACACACACAAAAAAAATCTTAGAAGTAGAAAAGACACTTTAAATGCAACTTTCTTTTTCCCTTACTCGGTTTTTGAGACAAACACAAACGACGTATGAATCCATGCATATCATTAAATAAACGTTCATGCTTGCCAAGCGTATGCTTATTTATATCTTAAACAGAAATGATCCAAATTTTTCAACTTCGGAGAGCTCTCACTAATATTTTAAACTACCCACTTTTGATAACTAAATGGTTCAAGTGGAATATTGTTATTTATTTTTTGTTTTTCTGTTTAATTGTTTTAAAAGTTTTATATATTTTCGATTCATTCTGTATATCATTCTGTATATAATACTATAATAAACACAGTTTTTCGGCTGGTCTCTTTTCTAAAATTCTAAACATTGCCAATTCACTTTTTATTCGTCTTGTAATCTGCACAAATATTAAACAGTATTTTTCTTCCTCAGTTTTCAGAGCCACAAGGGAAACAGCGATTAAATATTTGATGAAACAATGAAGACGGTTTAAATTTAGGAAATTAGGAAATATATATTATATATATATAGGAATTGTAGGAAATTCCTACAATATTAGGAATTGTAGGAAATCAGGCAATATTATATATATATAGCCAAAAATCAGGAAACATTTGCAAGATTATTAAATAGGCATTACCAAAAGGATAATTTAATATAATAAATTGAATGGTGTAAAAAATATTTTTGTGCAATATTATTTTCAGAAATTATTACAAAAAACTTCAAAATTAAGCAAAATTTTTAATTAATTAAAATTCTGATTAAATTTTAAAAAAAATAGGTTTGAGATGCAAATTTTCACCTTCCAAAATACACAAGCATCAGGTTTGATAATTCTAAGTCAAACGGGTTGGTCTGTACAGCAATAATATACAATATTCATCATTATTATTAATAGAGATCATATTTAATTAGTAAAATAACTAAAATAAATCTAATTTATTTTTCTTCTTTAATATGAACATTTATTCTTCCTAAGATAATTTAATTATATAAGATTTAAGAACTGGGCATGTTCCAGCTTTATCTGACATGTTCAGTCACTTCATCTAAAAGCAAGAGAGATTTAACGAATTTGGAATGAGACGGAATAAACATGCTACGTTGTTTGGGAAAACAATTTATAAATGTTTTGAATATAGCTTTCAAAAGAAATTAAACCAAATAAAGTATAAAATACATATTTTTCCAATGTTTAGATTAGAAATAATTTACTGCAGAAAAGAAATGAGAAACACCTTAAAAGATTCTTAATATGTACACGCATTTCTTCCCAGCTTATTTTATTGTCTTTAAAACAGAAGTTTATCCACAAGAAAAAGAAATGCTCTGTCAGATAAAAACTAAAGTAATGACATTTCCATTAAAGCTAACCCAATACAAAGCGCAAGAACTATCACAAGCTTTACTTTCGGTCCACTAGTCATTAATGAAAGTCATTAGGGCAAACTGTTTCCAATTAATTATAGAAAGCGCTTCACCACTTGCGTCGTCCAGGCTTCTCGGTCGTTGCTCGGGCCAAGGCTAGCATCCGCATAAACGGTTTCACGCAAGAAAAAGTCTTCGCGATAAGACTTCAAAACCATGTGTTATCCACAGATTAACATCGTGCTCAATCAATTGTAAAACACGAATATTACGAACAGAGGAGAGGTGAATCACAGTCATAATGACTGTTTTTTTTTATATCAATCAGATATCAACTCGTGCTGTCTCTTAGCTCACTTTAGAATTAATGTTATTTTACTTATCTGTAAGCCAGATCAGGCGGTTTATAATGGCATTAATTAAAAGTAAATAGGATAATTGTAGTTTATTTTTGGGATAATTTTAATCTGGATTCCTACGTTGTTCTTCAATACTATCGCAAACGATTTTTTTTCCATATACAAAAATAAACAAATGAGTAATTATCCCCCCAAAAAAAGATATTTAATAGAAAATAATGAACTCCAGCATCTGAATCTATTTTATTTTTTTATTGGGTCTAATTCTTAGTAGCAAATCTGAATTGAGCAACATATCATTTTTCAAGACGTGTCTAATATATTTTTAAATAAATAATTACCCTAAATTTCATTTTTCAAAAATATTTTAAGCAACAAGATAATAGCGGAATTATCAATTTAAACAAAAACTGATTGAATTGTCTACTTTTTAAAAATTTATCTTGCTTTCTTTAAATTCATTTTACTATCTGTTAAGTCAATTCACTGTTAGATTTAATCAATTCAGTGGTTACATTATTAATAATCAATTTAATGTTTGATTTATTAGGTGCTTGCATGTATTTTGACCATTTTTTCACTTTAAAAAGGCATTTATTGAGAAAAATTGGTTCAATATATAGCAATCAAAATATTTTCAATCATTTTAACAACTTTTCCCCATTTTCGTCCAATAAAGTCTTGCAACTAATTGTCTTCGAATTTTTTAGGTCCACCAGGCCGTTCTTTGTCATTGACATCGAAATCATCGTTCTTTAATCGTTGAAACCAAACTCGACAACTGGGATAGGATGGAGCAGCATCACCATAAGTTTTTAAAATTGTCTGATGGGTTTCGGTGGTAGATTTTTTGAAGTCAAACAAACAAACAAGCAATGAATGTCGAAAATGCAATTTGGTGCGTTCCATGATTGGGGTCTTACACTGAATAACCCAATAATACTAAATGGAAAACTTTCAAAATGATAACAATAAAGAAATAGTAAACTGGAAAAACCCAAAAACATTGTCGTTTACATAGATGATTTGCATATTTACCAATACACGTCGCTGATTAAAATACATGCAAGCATCTAATAATATATCATAATGAAATATTTCAAAACATGTAGATAAAAATACATTAGTCAACATGAAAAATAAGTAATAAAAATTAATAATGGAAACATAATAGGTATTTATAAAGAACAAGTACTTTTCGCGCACTGTCAAATATTTCAGCTAAAAATAATTGAATATTTTCCAACGCAACTTTAATAAAGTCACTGTTGCACACTTCACAGATTTTATGAGCTATATTTCTTCCAAAAATATCTGAATTTCTTATTTTAAGAAATTATTCGCTTCCCATTTATTCAACGAGACGATTATTGTGTGTGAATGAAACGGATTTTGAAATGTGTCCATTTGTAACACAAATATTTCCTATCGCCACAGACAGAGACAGTAAATACGAAAAACAGTGTTCAATAATAAAAAAAAAATAATAATAATAAAGGCATTTGAAACTTTTAAATTTATTTTTCCATAACTTTTCAATAGCCCAAATCTAAAAAAAAATGTTTTTTAATCAAATTTCTCAATATCTCATGCTACAAAAAATTATAATAGAATTTCCATTAGACAGTTCAACTTTAACGCTTCAATCGAAATTTTAAATTAATCATCATGTAATTTTTTCTTTCCATAGAATGCAAAGAAGTTTTTTCACAGTAAATGGTATGAAAGTGAAACTTCATTATTTTTCTTATGTAATAAATTTGTTATTGTAATAAAATTAAAATAAAGTTGTTTTATATGAAGTTTGATATTTACTAAAACAAAGATTAAAGTTGATATTTGTAATAACACACGAGATCAGATAGAATTAAATACTGTACAAATAAAAACATGAAATACATGAACGAAGTTACCCTTAAATATTAAAAATTTGTTATCAGTTATACGTATATTATAGAAAGATCACCAACAAAAACAATGTTAATACAAAAGCATTACTCCTACCGAAAATAATTGCTGCAAAAATGTTTATGTCGGCAAAATAGATCTCTAACGGGCATAACGGAATAATGGACATTTTGAAAGAAAGTAAAATAATTATCGATTTTGACATTGAAATGAACTATAGTTGAAAAATCCTAGATTGACTACAAACCAAAAGATTTTTTTACGTTCAACATCCTTCGATCAGGTGCTTTTTCTTCTTCATTTCTAAAGGTTGCAACTATATTTTCTTAAATGGCTATTGCCTATTACTACAACTGCCATTAAACTTTTTTTTTTTTGAAAAAATACTGTCTTTCTTATTTTTTTAATAACTATTTAGTCTATCTAAGACAGACAACTCTGCCAACTGACACTTAAATAACATGTTTTACTGAATCACAATATTTACAAGGAAAATCAAAGAGCTTTAATTACAATATTATCTGGAAAATCAACTCGCTTTATCTCCAGTTGGAAGAAATCGTAACACTACACTTCAACTGAAATTTTTTCAAAATAAATTATGAGCAAACAATTAACTACAGTATCGAACTTGATTTATGAAGGGTCAATGTTAGAAAACTTTTACCAAGCCATTGAAAATAATTCTATGCAGAATTATGAGTCAGGTTAGTAAAAACAATAGCAAAAGGCGATTTCTAAAAGTGATTCTTAAGTTTCTGGATGATTTAAGGACAAAAGAATACAATCGCCACCCGATATCACACCTCAATACACCAATACAAAAAGTAATTAAACATTAAATTGCAACTTCTCAATGGCTACATTGTTCGATGATGGGATGGTTCCCGCTTTATAATTCCTTTCAGAATACTAATGAATAAGGATTCTTCCGAACGAAAATGAATTGTTTAGGCTCATACTACAAAAGAAATAGAAAAGACGCGGAAAATATTCGCTAGTTTCGTCAATGACGATATCAGGTCAACACCCGAGAATATCCGCAAGGAAAAGCAGGTGCTGCAGAGAAGACTATATTTATGGAATCTTATCTGATAACGATTGTTATTAATATCATCATCTTTCCCTGGACTCTGAAAGGCTCAAACTCCCAGGTAGAACAGAATTGCAAAGGAAAATTTCTTCTCAGATTAGTGTGATTCATTACAGCAGAAATACTCTTTTTTTATTTTCCCCCTCCTTTCTTTCAAAAGACTGATTACTGATTTCACGCCACCGCTGCTTTGCTTTAAATGAAAGGTTTACGGTCTTTAGAAAATGCTTCAATAGTTCGCAGGATCCTTACCTCTTATTTAAAAGAGTTTAAATGCTTACAGAAAAACATCATGTCTTAAAGTAATTATATATCATATGTTCTCTTCTTAAAGCTTTAAGAATAAGCCAATTTGTACCAAAACTGATTTTAGTGAACTTTAACATATTTAAAATAATTTATCTGCTGGAACAAAGGATGTAATCAAATTTCAAATAAAACCATAAACTACGCAATAAAAAATTATTTAAAAAATGTGGTATAAAAAAATGATTGCTGAAGCAAACATTTACGCTACGAGTTTATCGTTGCCTTTTAAGTCGGCAATTTCATATTTTTATAAAACTTCATTTTATAGCAATTTAGCAATAAGATCTGTTTTTACCATACAATAGAAATACTCAATAAAAATTAATAATCTTGTCAAAAGAGTTCCTCAACTAAAAAGAAAAATACTGTGGTATGCAGATATCCGGAAAAAATGATTGCTTATTCATCAGAATGAAGACTTCAATTTTTTTAATAACTATCAAATCAATAAAAACTCATGACATACATTTACAGATTTCTTTTAATGTATTGATTGTGATATACTCAATCACTGATTCGTAAATTGCTATTGCAAAACATTTATCTGAGTCCATACATAGGAAAACTGCACGTCAAAGTGTCGCTTTGTGGATATAGTGAGAATTAAATTTGGTTATGGATCACATTATCTTAATCTTTTAACGATAATTCAAAACCATGAGATGAGATCTAACAAGTGTATCTAAGATTGTACACTGGCTGACAACATAAAAAATTAAATTTGAAAATCTCTTTAGAATTTAAATGAAGAATTTTGTTTTATATGGATCGACTTTTATGGATCTTTATATAGAATAAAGATCCATCTTTATATTTATATATTATATATATTATGGATCTTTACTTATAATAATGTGTATGTGTATGCAGACTAGATCATTTGATTTAGAGCTACCAAATTTCACACATTTGTACTACGAATAGTGGGGTGTGTACCTAGGAGTGATTTTTTTATTGCAATTAAAATAAAAATTAGGTAAAATGTTAGCGCTGCCAGTGATAACTTACAAAATATAACAGTACAAAAAAGGTAATCAAACAATTACCTTTTCAATGACATCCATTTTTTATACATTTAGAAAATTAAAAAAAGATTAAGCATATTTTACAATAAGAATACAAAGATATGTAAGAACTCAGTAAGAATATTACAAGTATCACGAACGATAATACAAAAACTTAAGAATTCTGGAAGAACATCAAAATTATTGACAAATAGTCATTATTAAAATTACAGCTAATTTTTCGTTTTTGTTTTGTGATCCGAATTACAATCGATATTAGTAAAAGAAATAATTAATCACGCAAAATAATGAAATTCAACTTCTGTCTTTAATACAAATCATTATTGCTAAGTCGATTGCAAGAAAGCAAGCGATATATTTACTTAATTCTAAGAAAAATTTGTAAAAGATTTAAATTTATATTTTAAATACTATTAATATGAAAAACATATTAACTTTTACAAAATTTTAAATTAGAAATTAGATTATATTGTTGAAAGGTTAGAAATAATAGAATGTATCAATTTTTTTATGAATGTTGAGGTTGGCGATAGAAAATAAATAAAATTTATAGTAAAATGAACAAAACGGCGTAAGGCTTCTGAAATAGTATGGATTATGTGTCTATAAAAATTTTAAAATATTTTGCTCAAGGAGCTTTTATGATAAAATTATATAAAAGATTTAACTGAAAATTTTAGCGATTATCAATCACGGCGGACTAGCTGGTCACCATAAGCGGTTATTCACAATAAAATAGCAAGAAATGTGTTTTAAGATATAAAAAAAATCGGAGATTCAACCATCATTTTTAAACATAGATTATTTTAAACATAAATAGATACGAACTCCGCTTTTTTTTTAAATCTTTTCTTTATAAAATAATAATTTTATATTCAAATTTTTGCATATTATTAGATGTAACTGAAAAAAGCTGAAGCATTAGCGAAAATTTTAAAGTAATAAGAGATTTCAAACAATTGGCACAATCCAGGTTTTCATCGTTTGGATCCAATTAGACATCCACCATCTACTACCAAAGAACGTCTGATTGATTCGGACAAGTGCTGATCATAAATATTAAATATATATACATTTTCAAGCCTATTATATATATTATTTGTGCATTTTTGGAGAAAAACTATTGATCAGCGAAAAAAAAAATTTCATTTAACTAATATGATTCAGAATACTTTAAATGTTGAAATGCCACGCATTCAGTACAAATCAAAATGGACTTTCAGAAAATGTTGTAACAGCACAAGACTGTGCAATAATTCACTTCAGAATACTATATAATCCGAAATCCATTCAAAAACGGAAAGGAAAAGTGTCCTTAACGAGCTTTTCAAAGCAATAATTTGAAGAGTTTGATAGCAGCAATCACAAGCTAATTTAGACTGCTCTTTGCAAACTGCTTTCATCAAAAGTGGCACGGAAGTGGGATTTAAAAATAAATAAACAGAAATGACGCATGGTAATGTGCGAGAACCTTGCATTAGATAAATCTTATCGAGTATGACTCATACTTAGATTGCTTGCTTTAAAAAAAAACGTGGCCTTGGACGATACATTATTTTAAGACGGAATCGAAACGGCTATACGTCTAGGTAAAGAACGACTTTGTAAGTAGGTCCGGGATACAAACTCAATCGAACTATACTATGATTCCTGCTGCTTCCCGTGCTCCGGTGCTATAACAATGTTAAGCTTATGAAGAAATGCAGCTTCAACATTTGGATTATAATTTTTAAAAATTACGCAGTTCAGTTTGCACTGTACTTTCTTTAAATAATATTAATACATAATGCAAGCAGTTTTATAAGTTTTAAAAAATATCTCTTACTTTTTTAGTGCAATATTTGAAAAAAAAATTAGGCGTAATTCTTGCAATACATCTGTTGGCTGAAATTGTGACTAAAATTTGTGTGCATAACTTTTAAGATCTGCTCTATTATTTAATCACACACTGCATTTCAAAGATAAAAAAACACAATTATGACAGCAAAATTTCTTTTAATCGTTATCTAACATTTAAATATAAATGAAAGTAAATCAAGTTTTTGCTTCACGATTATTCGGCAAGACATATCGAGAACATCCAATATCCAAATAAAATTTTATTGGATACAGGTAAATAAAATTTGTGATCGGCAGATTCCATGAGTATATTTTGGATACTTCAGGTTCAATTAATTTAAATTTACTTGCGGAATATATAAAGATATAATGTGAAAGAACATATTCCTATAGTATTAAAAATGAAATAAAACGCAATAAAATTATTGAAAATTAAAAAGAAGCAATCAGGAAAGAAAATGGGGAGGGGAGGAAACATTTGTGAATTGAGAACATTTCTTGGATTCTAATACAGGCAACTAACTGCCTTAACTCATAGTGTTTGGCAACTTTTAGGTAATTTTAATGTAAAAAAAAAAGAAGAAGAATCTGATAAAAAAATCTTGAACGGACGATTTTTTACGAAACTATATTAAAAAGATTTCTTCATCCAAGCCGACTTTTAACAATTGTTAACAGCTTAACATTTTTTTTATGAAAAATCTTTACTGAAGTAAGGTACTGAACATTCTAATCAACGTCATCATATAATATATGCCGACAAAATCCATTAAATAATTTTTAAAAATGAAAAATCCCGAAAATGAGGAAATCTAGGTTTTTATCATTTATTCTTATAGTATTGCACATAAATAGATTAAAAAATTAATATTACGCTGTGCAGAATGTTAACTGAACATTTTTTTAGCATATGTTAGATAACAATTTCTTATTAAAGAGAGATGTTAATTATTCTTATTCAGATCGATATATTAATAAGTAATTTTAAGACTAATATGATTAAATGTTGTTTCCGCCTTCCTCATTTAAACTGTGTTGGATTTTAAAGTGAAAAGAAAATTCGTGCATTTTTTTGACGCAGAGTTTAATACTTCAAGTAATAGATATTTTGCTGCAATTTAAATGGCTATAAAATAGGGCATTAATTCCCTCATTAATATAGCGATATTATTGAACTATATATAGTCTCTTGTACAACTAATTGGAGCAGGTTAATAATTTTGCTTAATAAATTATATTTAATTAGCTGGTACCCGGTGCATTACTGCCGCAGAAAAAATAATTTTGGAAATATCGTTTTGAATTTGAAATGGCTATCTTGTTTAATTAGGAATGATATTTATTTTCTAGTCGATAAAGTATAAATATTTATTCTATTTTTTTTAATTTAGATATAATAATTGTACTATGACTATACCTTCGCACGAGTGAAAGCAAAGTTGGCAAAGTTTGATCACAACACACACAGAGCATAAAATAAGAACAATCATTCATTTTTATATTATTATATTTTACATTCATATTTATATTTTATTTTTATATTATTATTTTTTATTCTAGACTACGAAATAATACTCCAGATACACACAAAATGGAGACAGTATTTTATTCCATAACTTCGCGTTCTTTAAGAATTCAAAAATACTTTCATTTTTCGACATTTGAAGGTCATTCGTAAAATGAGCTTAAGACTATCTTAAAGCAAAATTAGAAGGAAATAAAAATTCCAAAAAAATAAACTAGTCGGGCAAGAAAATAATATAACTTTTCAATTAAAGCAATTTCATCTTTAAATTCTTTAATAAAAAATAAAATACTTGGGCAACAACACAAATAAAAGGGCAATAGAACTTTATCGCCTTTAGAAACGGAAGCATTCCAGTTAGCCATTCGTAGAAAGGAAATGATTAGTTGGCGAAAAATTCACGTTTTCAGATAGAATTCTTTTTCTTTCGATTTTTCGTCTGGTCTATCTTATCCTCCCACTTCCAAGCTCAGCAGCAAACACAAAAAAGAACAGCTGCGAAAGCGTAATACGTCCTTTTCCTTCACTGCCCACTACTTTTCTTCCTTTTTTTCTCCCTCTCCAGCTAGTATCTACCATTCTGATCTTTCAATCTTATTGTCAGCATTTCTGAGACGTCGCTCGCCAAAAATTAAATGGATTTTCCAATGCTCACAGATTCGAACAATAGAAGTGAAACCAAGAAAATAAATCATAATCTCTTGAAAGAAAGGCGATAGAACTGCGCCGTGCTGATAAAGGACAATAAGAATAATCCTCCCTTAAAGGTATAAATCAATAATGTACATCTATACAACTATGTGATTTGAATACTATCGCCTGAAAAATATCTGATACACGGAAGCCTGAGATGGCATATCTTGTTAATTTCCGAAGCAGCAGTGTTGGAGATTATTCTCAAACAATAGAACAGCAAACTTATATTAAACCGAATATTTTCTGGTAACAGCACTGAATATATAACTATCACAGAGAAGAAGAAAACATTTCATAAAAACAGAATCGTTCCATTTTTTTTTTGGGGGGGGGAATGATTTTGAAATGTCATGCTAATTTATTTATTGAAGGCATTACTTAATGCAGAGATGGGCAAATTTTTTCAGGGTATACGGGCTACTTCTAATTTTTTAAGGTGTTGCGGTCCACCCAGTGGCGTAGGTCTACAATACTTATTATAACTTAATAATAAATACAGAATATATACTTACCTACATAACTACAAACATAATAATAATTACCAAAAATATAATGCTATGAAAATATGCATTTAATATTAAACAATTCAAAACACATTAAAAAATAAATCATTATCTAAAATTAGTTTTTGTAGTTAAAATTAGTAGAAGACAGCAGCTACTTATCTCGGTATATAATTACTAAATGTTACTCTTGCACTGGATTCTAAGTGATCGTCTATGAGACAGAAATCATATGTTGTCTGAACTATATTCATCGTTGAAAATGCAGATTCACACATATAGGTAGAATCAAAGAACACTGTTAAATGATATGCAACTTTCTTTAAAATTATGATACGTTCATTACATTCCGAAAGTTATTCTTGGGTTCTGAACAACGTGCTTTAAAAATTATATCATTTTTAAGGAGAAAACCTTGGTTTTCCTCAAGAGAGAAAGAGAATAAATACAATTTCCATAAATATGTTTTTTTTTTTTTTTGTATGCTTGTCTTAGATCTTAGTAAATGCGGTCACTCCAAAATGTCTTGGTGGTCCATCGGTCGATCGCGATCGACTTAATGCCCACCCCTGACATAATGGATTAACAAACAGAATCCAAAGATGGTATCCAATATCATAATATAAATTAAGCGTCATCAACTTGCTATAGATTTCTATGTAAGTTTATAGTTCATTCTGGAGATCCAAAACGGGGCAGCATAATCATAATTAATTCTTTCGCTAATAAATTTTAAGCTACTAACCAATAAATTCAAAAATAAATAAATATTGTACTTCCTACAATATTTATTTATAAGCAATATAAATTGTTTGCTTGGTTTTCATGTTAAACACAGTTCTCGACATTCCATTTTTTTTTTTTTTTGAAGTCCCAGGAAGTCAGAAAAGCACTTACAAAAGACCCCTGACATTCCTATGAAAAAAAAAAAAATGGCACCTTTATCTTGACCCCTTCCTGACAACAACCAGACAGCTAATTCCTGCTGCAATTAGCTAAAGCAATATTAGGAAAAAGATAAATAATAGGTCAAGTAATAATTTTTTTATCTTTCCCTATCTCTTTATTTCTATTCTTATTAATTTTAAAATAAAATTTTCATCTATTTCTGGCATAGTAAAATGCTATGTTTAAAAATTTATTTTCAGCATAGATTGTTCTTGTCCCTAATCCATTCATTTCTGCCGAACCGAAGGAGTAAGTCTCCGAAGTCTAGGGACTTCCAACGAACTCCTACGTCAATGGTTTCTTAAATTATACTTTAAAATCATTCTATAAAAAACAAACAAAAAAAACATTGCAAACCAACAAATGGTTCAATTTTTTTTTTCTGCAGCAACTTTGAAATAAAGGCAAGCAGATATATTTGGATATTAAATTTCAAAATTATTTTTTTAAAAAAAGTGTTCTAAATAAGGTTGCAAAATAAAAGATTGCACTTCTAAAACAAAAGATTTCAAAATATTGAGAGAGTACACAAAACTTGCATTGAAGGATTTGTTATTTTTATATAACAAATACTGCAATTCCACTATTAAATGAGCTATATATTATACTACAAAGCTATGCTTTCATTAACAATTAACTGAAAATGAAAATAAATAAAAAAAGACAGTAAAAATTGATTAAAATTTCGTTATTAAAATTTGTTTTACTTCCACGAAAAATAAATAAATATTGTATTGATAAGCAGTTAACTGTATTAAATAAATTATTCAAAAAAAATCTAATAAATATTGTATTGATAAGCAGCTAACTTTATTAAATAAATTATTCAGTTTTAGTTTTTTTAAATGGATATAATACAAACATTGCGCTTTATCAGTGCGCAATGGATAATTAAAAATACCCAGAATAAAAATACATAATCCAAAATACATATATAAATGTATTCCAACAACGTCAGATCATTTCTGTTTTCGTGGAACAGAAAAAAAAAATAATTTAATACACGACATTTATTATCATCGAAAAATAATCTGAAACGTTTCGAAAAGCTTGGAATGCATTAGAAATGATTTTTAAAAAATAAATTTTTTTTCATTTTAAGGGCGTATATTTTCATATTTGAATTTTAAGAATTCTTTCATTGTTAGAAATGATATTTCACCATAACAAAAAGTTATTTAAATCTGATTATCTGTAATTATTTCAAAATATGAAATATTTTATTTGGACATGTTTTACTTTAAAATATCTATTTTCATAAAACTTATTCCCGTTACACGAATTTTTTCGTTATCAGAAAATATCTTAACAAAGAAAGATTTTAATCTGATATTGCTATACAGTTAGCTAGAATAAACATCTGTTTCCTCAAATAACTTTTCGCTTAAATGGCACTGATAAATTCCAAAGCACTTTCTAACATCCACAACAAATTCCAAAGCGTAAGATGTTATCGCTCCTCTTTATATCCGGCAAGGCGATTATTTCAGAACCTTCCGAACGACCTTCGTTCCAAGCCTGTAATCATATGTGTCATTTCCGATACACAAAAACGACGCATTTAAACAATGTTGGTTCTTTCTTATTGTTGAAACATTCCGTTATTTTTAATTGGATTGTTTCAGAACCAGTATATTTTTTATCAGCACAACTCTTAACGACTAAGGTAAGCTTATCTGATGAAACGGAAGTGGATTCGCTTTCTTAAATCTTTTCTCCTTTAAATATAGTAGAGGAAAGTAGTTTCTTTTAAACAGTTTTTTTCTTCGGACATAGCTTTTATAGTTTAGTTCGGCACTGGGACTGAATGGTTCAGAAATATTACGGCAGAATAAATTTTCATTTTATTTGCAGCTAGCTATCTTTTTATTCAGTTAATCAGTTTGGTATACTATTGTATTTCGAATATGAAATATACCACGGAAACGGATTTAAAATTCTTCCGTGTCTATATTTATCTTACATTTCGATTAAAAAGAAAATAAACTGAGTTATAAAACACATAACAATTCTTCTATTTTTCTATAAATAACAAAATGATTAAAACGTCATTAAATATAATTTTGGAAATTCAAAATTATAATAGTGAGTTATTTTTATCCCGAATTATTACTAACAAAAAGACTTAGTCTAAAAATTTTAAACTTCAAATACTTTCAGAATTCTTTTTTTTCTTTTTATAGTTGTTAAGGTTCATTTCCGATATTTGCCAATTTAATAGAACTTTTATAGCACATCTGACATGAAATTTAAAAGTATAAAGATAAGCTTTTTTCAAACACCATTTATAGCGAATATTCTTTTATTTTCAACTAGCAATAAAATTCGAATATATTTGTTCAAAACATTTATGTAAATACTTTCAAATGTTGGAGTAATAATTTTGACTAGAAACGTCTGTTCTTTTCGAATTTGTTGCCAACAAAATAGAAAACATTCATTATTCAGTACAGTCAATATATTTTATTTGTTTTAAATAATTAAACATTAAATTATTTCTTCTTAAATATTTTTTAATGCTTCTACAAAGTAAAACCACGTTTGAACCCTGCAGAATGATTTTAATGTATTTATAGTAACTACAAAATATAAATATTCCAGAAAAATAATAATCAAAACGATTGATATTCTTCAGCAAAATATGCTTCAAAAATTTAAGGCAATATACTTTAAATTTTTTGCAACATTCAGTAATAAAAAAGTCAAGAAAAAATGATTCAGATTTAAATTACAATAATTTTTTAAATATTCGGAAATAAGACTAAGTATTAAAATAAATCGATAATTAATTAACTAAATTGATTCTTCAATCTGGGAGAAAAAAAAATTGGAATAATTCCTGAAGTGCGCTCGTGTTTTAACTGTGACGTCTCTTAAGAGCAAATAATAGTCAACAACCTTTTAGTGCAATATGTTTTAAAAAGTAATTAATTGCACACATCACAGGTACACATATATAAAAGATATAAAATTATTTCAGCATTAAATGGGTCGTTTGTTAACAGTTTTCTGAGGCCATATTCCACACATACACATCACACATACATTCCACACATACACATCGTCTTACCACATAACACCACACATCCTCACGTCACTCCAACACCGATTTTCCCTTTCTGGTCTTTTTCTTGAGTTCGTACATAGAGGGCGCTAGTCAGTACATAACAAAAGAATAAAAAACTTCGAAGTTTAATTAAAAGTAGGATTTATGTGGAGGATGTGGGGGGACTGCTAATTGTAAGTTCTAGAACATGATTATTCCTAAATTTAAAAGTAATATTAATAACGAATCACGGAAATATATATAAAAAAAAGTTCCTAAAATAAATTTCTGCCAGGAAAATTCTAACTTAATATCAAAAAATTATATTCTTTCTTCTAAAAAAAAAACCCCGTTCTAAAATAGCGTTGAATTTTGTGAATAAACTAACTTATAGCATTTGAATTCAGAATATGGCTTCCAAGTTGTCTACCCAAGTCAAAGAAACTTCCTAATTTTTTTAATTAAAAAAAAAAGACTGAAACAGCTACGCGAGTTTGTTTGCACATGTGGCATCGATTTCGAATAACCATGGTCCGGATGTCTCAGCGCTATTCATTTAAGCATGAACTCTATCCTATCCGTTTGGGTTTATCAGTAACAGACACGCGTCCGAATTACCATTTTGCAACACTGCTTGCCGCTTGTGGTTGACTAAATTTCATTTTAAACCACGTGGTGCGATTGAGGTTAATAATAAAGCTGACTGTGGTCGAATAAATAAAATGATACCAAAGTCAAGAAACTCTCACTAAACTTTGAAGAAAATTTGGATAATATTTTAATAAAGTCAATTTATATTTAGGAAATACACATAAAGCTTCATTATTTTAAGATTGTGTAATTAAATCAATTTATACTTCGGATTTACACATACGCCGCGTAAATTTAATTTTCGAATCCACTGCAAATTTTTATTAAAGGAAAAAGATGTGAAATCACAGCAAAATATGAGAATGTGCAGTTACATGTTAATCCTTTCATAGCCATTTTTTTTCTTCCAAAATTAAGATATTTTATGGCTTTAATGGGTCAAATAAAGTATAAATAGCTATATTCTCCTAAAATAAAAACAAAAATTAATTATAGATGCAATTTTTGAGGTGGATCATATGCGTCCCAGTAATCTTTTTTAATGGGACACATGTGTCCCATTGAGGTTAAGGTGACCATTGTCTCTAGTTTTCATAATATTCTGAAATAATTTTATCGCAAGAAAACTCTTACCAATTACATTTCTAACATTATTCATGACATTTCTATGCATGATACACTGCAAAAAAAAAAAAAAAAAAAAAAAAAAAATTCTGAGTGCAACTTTATTCACGGCACATATAGTTTTCGTTCGGATTACTTTATAACTAAGACGTAGTTAAGAATTATACTAACATATGAATGTAATCATAGAAAACCACTGGGACATGCACTTTAATAAATTCCCCTCTTATTTATCACTTTGGATGATTTAAAAATGTAAGAGGGACATATATGTCACGGTGGGTCCCAAAGGAGTAAATGGTTTGTGCAGTGAAGTTTGCCACACGGTGGAATAATATTTTAATAATACACATTTTACAGAAATGCAATTATATAATGTAATAAGAAATCACTCTAATTTTCCTCAGTGATTTGTGTTCCGCGTGAAGAGAAATTATTTTTTGTTACTTATTTAAAACAGGTATTATTTTGTGAAACACAAATATTTTAATAGATAAATAAAAACAATACAAATAATTAACAACGCATTTAATAATATCAGCGATAAATGAAAGCATTTTTTTCCAGCATTTTCCATTTTTGGCAAATTGAACGCAGAGAAACCTTAACTCTCATGTTTGCAAAAAAAAAAAAAAAAAAAAAAAAAAGGAAGGGAAGCATTTTAATAAAATTCAGTTTCAGTTATTCAGTTTTTAAAATTTTAATAACCAAAATTTCATTTATAACTTGAAATTCCACCAAATACCGTATCACCAAAATAAGCTGTAAAACACACTGTCAAGGTGCTTATTAATCTTCAAGAGTTTATATATTTAAAAATAATTAAGAAAATCAATGAATCAGTATCGCATTTAAGTCTGATTTTGCCAGTTTTTATTTCGTATGAAAATTCATGACCCCCTAGATCATCATAAAAAGACAGTTACTCCCCTCGCCCTTTTAAGAGAAATCCCGAAAATAATTTCACATCGTACATTTTCTATGAGTAAAAATTCCGACAAAGTTCCCAACCCTGATCACTGTATCGATTTTGCCAATTTTTGCATCAAATAAAACCTAATAATTCGTAGATAAGTAAGCAGTGCTCATCTATTCCTACTCCATTTTTAAGAGATATCCCAAAACTTGGATAGAGCTCCTAGCTTTAACAACTTTGGCGATTCACCAAATTTCTTCCCCAATTAATTTTACCATTTTGCAAATATAGGTAACCAATCGCAATGCTTTATAATTCTTGTACAAACATAATTTAAAATAGTTATTTCTTTTGTGGTGAAAAAGTAGAGTGATATGAGTTAGTGAACATGATTAAATTAATGCTATTAATATAATGGAAGAATAGCAAGCAACTTGTCATTATAACAATGCATACCTGAAATAAACGGAAATTTCTATTCTTCAATATTTTATATAGTCTCCTTCAATTGAATAATAGTTTCAAGAGTAATTGTTCCGCATTTATCTAGAAGCGATATCTTCGGTTATCCAATATGATTACAGCGTTACAATTGCAAAATGAACAAGATTCTACTTTTTTCTAAATATTTCTCTTTATACAGACAGAATTCACGAGACTATATAAAATAAATCAATACCGATTTTACTGTAAATATATGGAAACATTTAAAATAAAAACCAACAGAACAATAAACATTTATAAAAATGAGACGAAGGAAGCATGACATCAATCGAAATTAATCATCAAATTTACATGTTTCAATTCACTTAATGGAATATCGGCGTTCTTTTGTAGAATATTAATTTAAGCAAATAATTCAAAAATTAATCGCTTAAAGAATTACACTGTTCATTACACTTTCGGACTCATCCGTCACGAGGCTATGACCTAAATCACCGTCCCAGACAAATATCTTATTTCTCCCACGGAGCCTTTCTGCATTGCAGAATTTAAGGCAGATCTCATCCTATTTTTAAACACAATTAGCACAAATCGATAGCATTGGCCGTTCTGAATAATGCATTTTGCGCTTTTTAAGTGATGCGCTCAAGTCAAACAATTCAAGTGGGTAGGAATGCATTGTGAGCATATAAAAACAAATAAGTTCCGGGAAAGGTAATTAAATTATTTACGACTATGAATAACAATCTATCACTTAAATCACTCAGCTTTATTTAACATAGTTTAAGAAGATTTATAACATAAAAAAGAAACAAAATGCAAACGATTTTAAAAACATCAATTACAATGAAAGGATAATGAACTTTTAATTTTGTTTAGCATAACGATTAATACTTAAACATGTAAAATATATTTGTCCGAAATACATAATTAGTTTTTTTCTTCAGGGAAATTAACTTTTGCTATTTAGTGATAGCCTGTATCTATTACGAGAATTTCAAAACTTCTATGCGTGTTTGAAAAGCCGACTAAAAGTGATTTTTGTAAATAATGACAATTTTACAATTAATCCATTATTTTCGATAGTTAATAAATGCAAGAATTGTTATATTTTTCTCATGGGATTTAATTTGAGTTATCTTTTTCTTTAATCGACTCCCACAGAAAATATTTTTCACTCATTTTAAATTTTAAATTTCGATTCAGAACTTAAAAGTTTGACATGCTTTTTCTTAATGTTCTTAAATAAAATCAAAATTTATTTCGCGAGAGATAATGAAAGACAACCAGAATACAGATTTCTTTAAATTATGACTCCTAATTTAAAGGGGTTACACACATTGATATTGGAATTCGAATATGTTGAAAGCGAGTACTTCTGCCTAATTATAAGCAACAATACCTTCATTCAAAATTTATAATTAAAATTTCAGATTTAATATTTTAATTATTACTAAAGAACCTTTTATTTCTTTAATTATATAATATGAAATGCAATAAAAATCTCGATCATCGATGGAAATATTTGTAGTCAAAAACTGCAAATGAGCAACAAAAATAAAAGCTTTAATAGCTTTAAAAAAAAGCTGGTCCTACTAGTAATACTCATTTTCACTTCGTTGTTTAAGAAATATAGAAAAAGTATAGTACTCAACAAAAATTCGTACTCCAGTATTTAACGAATTTACACGTTCCAGATCTACATGAGTCCGAAAAACACATTTTAGACATTATATCCGTCTATCTGCGAACACGATAACTCAAAAACACTTTGAGCTAGAGTAATGAAACTAGGTATGCAATCTTTACACCAAATTTGAAGAATTCTAACAAATTGTGAGCGAAATCCATTCACATGAATATTCGAATGTAAGTTAACACGATAACTACAAATCAAGAGAGCTAAAGGAATAAAATCTGGTATACAGATTTAACATCTAAAGGTTAGATATCTATCAAAATGGAGACCAAATCGTCAAGATGACCGTCTATCGGTCTGTATTTTCGCATGCGTGAAAACGCGATAACTCACAAACAAAAAGACTTAAAATATATATTTAGTTAATTCAAATATGGCCATGAAAATATGTGTATTTTATAATTTTTTTATCACTAAGCATTCCAGTACAGAATATTTTTTTAAACAATTATATATATTCAAATCAATCCAATTCATTTTTTAAGATCTGATATTTTATGTTCTGATACATTATGCATCAAATTCCCTAATAGATTAACTATATAATTATTTATTATCAAATAGCAACAGTTAAATCTAAATAAACCATCACATAAATTTCAGACTGCTTCACTGAACATTTATATAATGTTCACTGAACATTTATATTTCGCTTAGCTAATTAATGGAGCAATGACTCCGGCGCTTCTTCGCTTAGCTAATTAATGGAGCTGTAAAATATTATTAACAATTTATTACCAAAAAGTACATTCAATCAGAGGAAAAAAGATATAAAAGAAATAGACTTCAAACAGAAAATTTAATCGAGCACAATAATAGGCTTACAAACACGAGATAAATAATCGTTATGATTTGCCTATGGAAATTAATGCTCATATCTTCCAAAACAACTATCTTAAGACTCAATAATTAGCATTTTAATAATATCAGTTTCATTTTTGTATAATTTCTTCCCTTCATTTTAATAACATTTTAAATTCAATTTGATACATTATCCGTAACAATGCTTTAATGCTTCGAATTTATCCGTTAAAACATTCAAGTGGATGTTTTTACCAATCATTAAGTTCCTAATAGAATTTTCATTTCCGCTTTTATTTCGTAATATATACATTTTTTAATCTGTATAAACTGTTTCGATAGAATCCCAATTTTTAAGACGTATCATAAATTAAGGTGAAATGTGTTTAGTGTATTTCGTATTAATAATTTAATATGGAATTTTAAAAAGTCAATAATTTAGGCAAACAAACTGGTTGCAAAAGGTTAAAGAAATGTGTTAAAAAAAACATTCGATGCGTATAGTGATAAAGGGCATAGTTTTGTGTGTGTGTGTGTGTGTTCCATTTAATAAAAAAATATAAATAAATAAACGCTAATCCAAATTTAAATTGATTTTATTTATTGTTTACAATAAACTTCAAACAAATTGCAACATTATGGAGTATAAGTGCTTCAAGCATTCCGTCTTTCTTTCGTTTCATTTCCGCCGCCCTTCCAAAGAACAAAGCAAGGAAATCAAAGAGGAGAAGGCGCGCTTCACCAATGCAGCAGCCTGATTAAAAAGACAATTTCCTCTTTCGATTAATAAGAGCACCTACTAATGCGGCCACTGGAAACATATTTCGAAAGGAAGGCACAGAGAAGCATCAATGAAACATATCTCAGTAACATTTCGGACCAACGATGCGTTGAAAGTGGGTATTTTCCTTTTGCGTTTTGGCAATTCCGTTACTCGGGGCACGGCTAACCTCGATCACTAGAAGCCAAGTCTATTACTTAAGCTGAATTGATGCTTTTAAACGATTCTAATGTGATAAAAACACGCAAAAACAAAATAGATTCAGGCTGTCATTGATGAAACTTTTTCAATCAAATTTGGTACATTAAGTAGGATTTGAAAGTTATATTCAATCAGATTACAAAGGAACGAAAATTTACAATTGCAATAAACATATGCTATTTTTTTAAAAAAAACAAGATTATATCTGTAATAATATTTGACGACAAAGAAAAAAAAATGAGATGCTATTGTTTGATATTAAAAAAAATTATTTGATATCCTCATTTTTTAAAAATTTATTCCAGTGGATCCATTTTCAAATAATTTTGACATTTTGTGATTAATAATAATGACAGAATTAAAAAAAACTAGTATTTTTAATAATACATATTTTGATATAATTACATTTAAATATAATTATTTAAAATTAAATATTACTACAATTATACTACAATATAAATGCAATTAAAATACATTTTTCTTTTCCTCCTAATCGCAATTTTTAAAAAAATGTACGAAATTTAAATTAAATCATTTATGAAATATAAAGAATCCTTGATGTAATAGGTGAATCAGGTTAAGTATGTTCACCCCCCCCCAAGAAATTTAATTTATACTCATATCAAATACTTTTTTTTAAACTTACTTAATAGTAAACATTTTTTCGAAAAAAAAATGAAAATACGAATTAATATTAATATGAGAATATATATATTATGAAAAGATACGATATTAATATGAAAATATATTACAAGCACATGAAAATAGCCTGTTTTATTTCAGAAAGTATTTAAAAAATTATTTCAAAAATTAAAATATATAAACTTTTTATTGAACTTCACTTACAATCAAAAAAGTAATTCCGATAGTCATAACAATTCCTACAATATTTTTTTAATTATAATAATAAACCTTATTTATTTATTTTTTATTTTATTATTTTCTTTCACTTTATTTTTATATATTTGCGTCAATATCTTACAAGCAATTTATGCAAAGTCCATTGATAGCATGAAAGAAGAATATATACGAATAAGAAAAAAGAGAAAAAAGAAAAGAATACAGCATATAATCAACGAATAAAAATTGCGTTTCTGGGTTAGATGAAATTCGTACTCGACCTACAAACGACAATGAAAAATCTTAGCACAAGCCCCAAAAAGAAAACGCTTAAAAATTTCACTTTTCAGTAAATGTCACAACTTTCACCTTGACAAGGCCACGGAATACCGTCACGACCAGAATCCAAACTGCAAGAGATGACACATTTAATATGTTTTTTCAGCCGGCAAGAACAGTGGGAAACAGTGACAGCTTACTTTCAAAAAAGCCTAATTTTGTCACTACAGGTATATTTCGGCAGGTTAGTATTATTGTTCACAGTCATCATAGAGCTGTCATATTAGGCAAATAATCACTTTTTGTTTGGTAACTACACCTTATGAAAGGATTTTTCAAAATTTTATTGTTTTTATTTAATTAAAATATCAATGTTTTCCCTCAATAATTTCTGGATACATTAATGCAAAAAAATTAATTTCTGTAATAATTTTATTTTGGTACAATTTCTACTTTCTTGTATACAAAATATACAAGAGGAAAGTATTGCAATCGTCAAAAAAAAAAAAAAATCGAATTCGAGATTTTTACTAATCTCCAAGTTTCAATTTTCCCTGCGTCCGAAAAACGCATTTTTGGAATTATATCTGTCTGTGAGTATGATAAATAAAAAACGCTTTGAACCAAATCCATGAATTTTTTGTGAGGCCTTTCCACAAAATTATAGATTTCAATCAAATTTTGAATGAAACCCATTGACAGAACATTGCCTGTGAGACGTGGAAAGAGATGGAAGAAATGTGGGATACTGTGTCAAACCACATCAAATTTTGAAACGTCAACAGATGGACCGTCTATTGGTATATACATTCTCATATATAAAAATGCGACAGCTCAAAAAATCAAAATTTTAGATATGTGACTTTGTTACTAGAACTGTAGTTCTGAGACAAATTTTGGTTACAACCGATTAGAAAAACACTTCTAAAATACACACTTGGTTTTGTTCGCGATACTACAAAACACACAATGTTCACTTGTGAGATTATAAAAATTAAAATCTGAGCAATCTTAACGTTCATGGCTTCGTCCAAGAACCACAATTTTTAAGTGAAAGAGAGGGGGATAACACTTTTAACTAAGGAATATACGAAATAGCTCTTGGGTAATTCCCACCACTAATTTTAAGAAATTTTTAAATAAATTTTAAGTACATTTTATAATAATAATTTTTATAATTTTAAGTGCTGGATTTAGATGCGCGTTACGACGATATTAAGTACTTTTTATACGTGCAGTTTCATCGCTGCTATATAATTAAGAGTAAATTTTAAAAATAGAATAAAAATAGGATCAAATCAAAAACATTTTGATGCTACAATACTTTGGATTAAAAGTTCAAATGCTTTTATATTTTTTTAAACAAGCGATATGTTTGATTTATTCGATAGCAACTCTTGAAAAGCCAAACATAAAGTAAAAAGATATCGAAGCATTTGAACTCAGTTTATTTTCATAAGTTTTAATGGTAATTTTTTTAATAATAATTTTTCTTTAGTCCCACAAATTTACAACCAAATATACTTAGAACGAAACGATACTAAGATTTTTAGAATCAAATATGACTACGTAATTTCTATTCCATAGCCCATGGCCCATAGCCAGAATACACAAGGAATATAGTTTCGGAATAATATAAATGATTCTTGAAATAAACAAGTTCAGAAAGAAGTTTCGAGAACATGAAATATTCTTCGACTCATTAACATTCGAGGCAAAGAAAGAAAAGGATCCAAACAGGTTAAAGAATTCAAAAAAAAAAAAAAAAAAAAAAAGAAAGAAAGAAAGGAAGAAAGAAAGAAAGATGAAAGAAAAGACTTTAAGCACAAAAAGCCTTGTTCCTTGTATCTTATCAGAGTTTACTTACCAAAAAAAATTAATTTACATAAATTCTGATCATATCACAAAATTAGAAGAACACTCATAGTCAGCAAGCCTGAAGCAACATAAACAAATAATAAAATAGAGCAACGACAATTTGCGCGTAACCCATCTAGTAGCGATAATCTAGCTGGATTAAAACTGTCACTAATATATTTGCGACGCTTAAAAGGGCCAATAGAGAAGTCTTTAGCCGAGTAGGTATCATTTTAGGTTTACTCAAAGCGCATTTTACTTAAAAACACACCTTTTTAATTTCTCATATAATATTTTCTCTTTGTATACTTCTTATAACTGCCAAAAAAAATTTTTTTTAAACCCGAGATTTTGACGGAATTCAACATTTTAGATCTCTGTCAGTCGAAAAAACACATTTTTAGAATTAGATCTGTCACTGTATGAACACGATAACTCATAAATAAAACAAACTGGAAGGATGACATTTGATATCTGGCCCTAAAACCAAATTTGAAAATTCCTAACAAATTTGGGGCGAAATCCATAAACAGAGATTCTGTCTGTGTACATGTGAATTCTATAACTCAAAAATGCAAAGAGCTAGGTGGATGAAATTCGGTACATACTTTTATCAATAGTAATGCCGGATGTACATTAAATTTTGGATTAACCAGTTAACAGGATGGTCATCTGTTGGTTTGTATGTGGGAATTCATTCGGTAAGATTGCCGAATTAGTTACTCTCATCATAGGTCGTGATTCAAAGTTACGACGTTTGTCCCAAAATAGCTCTCGTATTGCGTCAAAACGAAAGGTAAATATAACTACTTTAAAATTACACTTTTCATTCGAGAAAGCATTTTATTTCATCGTTTTATGAAACTGGAAAGCAACGATTTATCATGTCTTATGTATCAAAATTCATAATAAATACGTCTGGATAGTCTGAAAAGACATATTTTCATTTAGTATCGTTCTTTAATGGTGTCATCATGATAGCCATTATAAATAATTGCTGTGTCAAAACAACCGCGAGAAATAAATACATAAAAATAGAGCTTGAAACTGGTTCTTTGAGAACCATTCAAATAAACAAACTGTACAAAATCTGTATAATTTTACTCAAAGAATATAACCTATCAATAAAAGATCAATTAAGAAAATGGTGTAAAATTTGAAATGTTATTGTGAATTACATTTTTCTGACATTCTGTTGATAAACCAAAAATGGATATATCCTTTGAAAATAACAGTGAATATTCACATATGACGATTAGCTCATAAGTTATCAAATCAGTTTTGTGGTTATAAAATCAAATTACTTTTTCAAATTACTTCGAAATTACTTTTTCATGTTTTATACATACGCTCAAATTTAACCACATAAATAAAAATTTTACTTAAATACTTTGACTGTTTTATAAATATTTATATCTTTCCCCAAAGTAATGGACTTTCCATAATGCAAATCAATAAATACTGGAATTCCAAAGTTTACGTGACTTACAAGACTTATAACTTTTGTTCTAATGCATAAAATTCAAAAGAAAACAGTAACATTTATTTAATTTTATACTATGTCTTGCCAATGCGAGTGTTCTTCGTGCTTCAATAAAACAAAAAATTTCCATATAAAAGGAATTGAAATCGAAAATATCAAAGTAATTTGTTGGCAACAAAGCATCTCCAATAAGTACAGAAAAATCCAATCCATTCACTACCATTGAACCCGAATTCCAAAATGCAGTTGGAAATTCCATGCTAACCATTTCCATCAAATTGCAATTCACTTGTAAATGAAAACGACTTTCGGAACCCGAAAAAACCATAAACAGAACACGTTTCCCACATATACCCTTTCCCATTAAACGGTCCAATAATAACACGACGTGGAACTAATGTTCTCCTCTTTAATACAGTAATTTCCGAACAGCATCTGATTCGACAGCGAGAAACTATTTCGAATTTATTACTTTTCCTCGCACCTGTTCGAGTTCTACAGACAACTCAGCTTTTTATGGCGTTCCAAACGATTTTTATCTGATCTCGCAATAGGATTGCGTCTGTCCTTCGAAAAAAGTTGTTAGAACAGTTACGGGAAACTGCTTTTCCAATTTAAATAAGGATATCTGCAAGTTTCAAAACTAGAATTTAATTCACTTAGGATTGTTTCCAGTGATCAAGCAGGCGTCATAAATGTAAATTGTAAGGTCAGCTAGATTGGGTAAATTATAGTTGCAAGTATTAGAAAGGTAAAAGTAAAGCTGACTCAAAACAAAAAAGGTTGACATTTTTAAACTAACAAAAATGAAATCTGCATTAAAACTTCTGCATTAAAGCATTAAAGTCTGCATTAAAGCTCCCAAGTTTTTTTTAGTTTGTTTGTTTGTTTTTCCCCTTAAAGAAAAGGTGGAATCAGCAAAATCAGATTTAAAAAATTATGAACATTATTTCATTGAAAATCAAACTCTAAAATCTTTCAAATAGGAATTTTTTTTTAAAAGCAAAACAATAATCTCATTAGAATATTTCAAGCCAGTTTGCATATTCATTTCTCCTCCCTCTCCTCAAAAAAAAAAAAAAAAAAAAAGAAGAAGAAGAAGAAGAAAACTTTTATTGGCTTATGAAATAAAATGCTCAGAGAAATGGATGCATAAAATAGCAGAATTTACTGATATAAATCCTAAACAAAAAATGAAATTTCTTACAGTATACAGTATTTTATGTCAGCATGCAAAATTAGTGAATTTTTTATTTGTCATTCCCGATAAGTATTCAACTATAATAAACCCGATAAATACTTTCCCAATACTTTCAGATTTAAAGACAGTTGAAATAAATATTAACGTGCCCTGTAAAATAAAAATAAAGACGTGAAAAAGCTGTACATCCATGATGATTGATGCATTTATAAAAATAACAACAGGGAAATTTTTTCATGAAAAAAAGATTTTATCTCGGAAACTTCCAAAATATTATAGCACAAAAATAATTTTTACATCATCTTAAAATTTAAAAAAAAAAAACTTTTCAATATCTTTATTATCATGTGAGAACATGATATTGTTTTTGCTTGAGGTTTTTGAAGCGATTTGAAGGCAACAAATTTTTGAAGCCTCAAAATGTATAGGCAACAAATTGGCAATTTATCTCTTTTTTTGGGGGGGGGGGTCAGTTTTTACAGTATAGCTTTTAAAATATATATCATCTGCTAATGTAATTTTATTTTGGAGTCGGTTTTCACTGAATAGCTTTTAAATTATCTATCGTCTGCTGTTGTAGTATTTCCCTTGGAAATCACAGTGTTATTGCCTAACTCGCGCAACGCTTTTTAAAAATAAACCAAACAAGTTAAAATATTGTTTGTTTAATCGATAAACATTGATGGTTCAGGGATAATTTCAACTAATTAAAATAAGGTAATTAGAAAATAATGCAAAAGGTTGTCACATTTGGCGATTTATCGCCAACTAAAGTTTCAACTTGATTTCCAAATTATATATTCTTTGAATTTTTACGAATTGTCTTAAGTAGTTAAAGTCATTAACCAGTTTAAACCGGTGTGAAACAATCACGAGGCTATCAGATTACACATGCATCAATATTTAAAAAAACAATAGGATTTTTTTTTTCTATTTTAAAATCGGGCGAGATCCAAAAATTTGATTGCCAACTAAAAAAACTAAAAATAAAAGTTTAAAAAAAATTATCATTATATATATATATATATATATATATATATATATATAGAGAGAGAGAGAGAGAGAGAGAGAGAGAAAGGGTGGGGGGGATAGAGACTGATAAAGAAGTATTGTGATTGTTTAAACCGATTTAAACTGGTTAATGACTTAAATTAATTAAGACAAATAATAACTTAAAAAATAATAATGTCCTCACATGATAACTTGAAATTTGCAATAGTAGATTTCTTTTTTTTAGTTTATTTTTTATTATTATTTTTTTGGTATTGTAATTTTTCCCTAATTTGAAACATCTTTTTAAAATTTTTTACGGGTATTTTAAAACAATATATGTTGAAAGGAAACTCAAATTGTTGTCATCATTGATGCTAATATTCCATGCAGGCTCCTATCCCCCACCCACCCAGCAGATATGAAAATTCGGCTTAATTTTCCATGTTCAGTTGGTTTCAGTGCAAGCTTTTAGAAATTTTGTAGTATTTACAATTAAGATTTAACTCTATAAGTAAGCAAGGTGTAATTTTTAAAGTGTTCAATTTTAAACACTATGTGCTATAGTACACACGCTGGGCATTTATATTATCCTTCTTATTGCTTGAAAATTAATTTCATATTTTAGAGCACTGAATTTATTGTCAAATCAGAAATTTTTATAGGATAATTCTCCGAATTATTATACAAATCATAATAAATCTGCTACAGTACTTCAATGCTGTAAAGTGCTTATATTTGAAATAAAAATGTTTAGTTTCATCAAGGAAGTTTTAGTATAAGTTAAAATTAAAACATTTCTGCTTTCCAAATTATTATTTTAGATGATGCATTGCACAATCAATGGCTTAAGGATTTTAATACAGAACTGGTTATATGTTTACTTTACTGAGGAGAGGTATTTACATAAAACATTTACTTGAAAACAAAGCAAACATTAATTCCAGCTGGTCTCCGAAGGCGGCTAGTTATTAATAATCATTTTCAAATTATCATAAATAAACACAATGAGTTTCATAACTTAAAAATCATACAGACGAAAGCTCTCTCGTTGATCTAACAATCTTCGAATGCTTAAGTTGGTCGACAGATTATCCATTCATTTAGGTTTATGCTGTTTCCAATTTCTTAAAATTTGTTATTAACAAACTATGTATTTTGACATAAAATAAGTACTATATGTCAGAATTCTGTAGAAAAATCCTATCTATTGATTTCATTGAGAAAAAAAGATATATTTACAATAAAAAATAACAGAATTTATCCATCTCTTCAGCTTTTAGCATCGAATTAATCATTATCGATCAATTAAAAGTTACTCATTTCCAGCAATAATGTGATATAAGAATTAAAAATCTCAATTTTCACTCATTTTGTTAAATTAAAAATTACTAATTATAGTGAAATTAAAATATATAAAACTTTTACAGATTAAAGTTTTGACATTTACCGAAATCTGTACGATTAAATTGATGTAGTTTACACCAGATATGCATTTCGAAGAAGGTTAAACTTTGTTCATCACGTTTTATTATACAAGATATTATTAATCAAAGAGGAATTTGAATAAAAATAAAAATTATTTTTAACTATAACACTACAAAAAAAAATAGAAAATTTAGGTCAGTTCATGTTATAGCAAAATAAAAATCAATTTCATAATTTAGTTCAAAAATATTAGGGAATTATTGAATGATTCTGAAAACGTGTTAAGACAATATCTATCGAACTTACTTTGAAAAATTTAGCCTTGTTAACTATTGCACAAAATATTTTCAAATCCGTGACAATTTTTTTAACTGTTTTCTAATCTGCATTCTTTATACAAAATTTCAAAGAACTGGTGTCTTTATATTCCATTCAAACTTAACTAAAATATATTAATAATACATATCACAAAATGAATTTAAACTAAAAGCTAAATGATATAAATGAAATTCGTAAGTATGGTATACTCCATTTTGAAATAGACTGGTTTTAATTTATAGTTATATTCAATTTTAATAATTCTAAACTTAAATGGCTACCATCAAATCAATAAATAGGCACAAAA
This sequence comes from Argiope aurantia, assembly GCA_026543865.1. Classification (NCBI taxonomy): domain Eukaryota; kingdom Metazoa; phylum Arthropoda; class Arachnida; order Araneae; family Araneidae; genus Argiope; species Argiope aurantia. The sequence goes on from JAPMOR010006949.1 coordinate 92,428, forward strand.
AATGCTTAGAAAACAAAATTAAAATCAAAATTGAGATGATTAAGAAGTTATTTTGTAATATTTCAGATCGCAATAATCAAAAAAAAGAAGTTCCTTTTTAAACAACGAAAAAATTAAAAATTACATTATAGAGATTCAAAAAATTAATTTTTAAATAACAAAATAATTAAACATTTAAATTTCTAACTATCAGATAACTGGACATTTAAATGTTTATATTGAAAGTGTCATATAGAAAACAAATAAACAATTAAAACCTCTTTAAAAATGCACACAAATATAGATGGTAACCATTCTTCCCACCTTGCCAAAGCATTCTTGAAGTAATTGATGGTATAAAAAACGTAGGGTGTATTAAAAATATATGCGAAATATATTGTATATAATGCAAACATTCAATGATATATATACAGCAACAATAATGCAACATTCTTAAAAAGATATATTTATTTTTAAGTAATTGATAACTTTGCGTTATAAATAGAAACCTAATAAGCAAACGTCACCTAACATACCTTCTTCGTATTTTAGTCTTGTGATTAGAATCCATACAAACAAGCGCACTGAACCCGGACTGTTTACTTCATTTTTCCATCTATGGAGTCAGATTTGTTATGCTCTATGTACACATACCAAACGATTTTTTTTATTGTTTATTTTCAAAGTATAACATTAAAAAAAATAAGAAAAGCAGATGCAGACTAAGAATGGCGGGAATTTACGTAGATCATATAAGAGAGCATTTGTTAAGAGTAACATTCGTGCTTTTAAAAGCTTCACTGTGTTTAATTTGCATATCAATGCCAAATATTTTATTTCAGTACTTTGGGTGTGTATCATATATTTGTATTAAATTCTTTTTTTTTTCTATTTCTAAACAAATATTTTGTTTATAAAGAAATTTTATTGTAGTAGATAATAATTTATGTTATTGTTTATAGTCACTGATAAGTCGGCAATATAAAATAGCTATTCAGTATAAATTAAACAGTTAATATCATCCCAATGCATTTAAGTCATTCATATATCGAGATGAAATTTAATTTTAGGCAACAATAATCAATATTCTGTATAATGAAATTCATCAATCTAAGATGCGTCGAAGCATATATTACATTATTCACCGCTGATGCGTTGATTATAATTCTTGCTAATTCAGTTTAATACTTGTTCGACAGACTTTCTAAGATTCGGCCACTTAATTATAAATGCCAAGTTAATTGTATTAGTAAATTTCAAAGAATCGTAGTCACTACAGCATTTGCAATCTGTATATTTAGAAATGGAAGCAGAACATGACTTACAATGACGAAGATAGTCTGAAACTAGTAGAGAGAAAGAGATTTGTTTGTTTTCTGAATTCTGCCAATTTCTTGAATAATATATTTTTCTTTCATAGTTAAATTTTATTGAAGATTTTAGTACCACATCAATAACTACAATTCAATAAAGCCTTTCATCCGATTGATTAAACCAATAATGTGCGATTCTTAACAATGTTCTAGAATTAATTACTTTTGGATTCTCTAAATTAAAAAAAAGAAATAACAGTAATGAAAATGATGAAATTTCGCAGTCTTTATAACAAACTCTGAATCATTATTGTGGGTATCTTCTCTAGTTATGGTTATCGCCGTTTGTTAATAGTCATAAAATTTAAGTTCCAGTCACGTATCAGTATAAAAATTATTACCGGAAGAAGAAGCATTAAGGGATGCAATAAAGTCCACATCTTTACCAAAACTTCTACGAAAGACAGTATTTTTGTTTGGTGAAAAATATGGAATAAAATTTAAAATTTCAGAATTTTATTTTATTGTTATTATTCTCTGTCTTTTACCTTTCCTCATCTCCGTAAGTATAATTATCAAAATTAATGGACAGCAGATTCATAGATTATTTAATGAATATTTTTTTCTAACGTCAGGAATATTAAAAACATATTAATTTTAAAAAGTAAGCAAAGTGATTTTAATATGGAAACTTCTAGAGTTAAGTTTTCCAAATTGAAAGTTGAATGTCAAACCTTTTCCAAGTTGAAGTTACCTTTTCGATAAATATATTTCATATTACAATTTCAAATCCGTAAAGAATTTTCTTCTTTTTTTAATTAATTACATAAATGTAAAGTACATTAAATATAGTTATTTATAAAAAAGATTGAAATTATTTCTGTTAAGAACATAAAAATGCTATAATGTACGATTTTATCAGGGAATTTTACCCAAATAATAATTAAACAGTTATATTCATTGCTAAAGGTATTTGAATAACAATAAATTATATTCAAATCAAAATAATTTAGAAATTAATTAAAACGGTTCCAAACTATTTAATAATTTGAAAACAAGGTTTTTTTTATACAATAGTCATCTTTCTTATGTATCAATTATCGATTAAATAATCCAAATTCTAATGTAGAAATGTTGAAAAAAATAAAAAGAAATATGCTACGTAACTTTCAAAGCTAGTTGAAACAATTTTCATTGCTCATAAATTTCACGTGAACAGAAACACCTGAATCACGCCAAGCTTCGACAAATTTCATTTCTTGAATTATAATTAAAGAACATTACGCAACAAACACAATCAAGAACCCTGACTTTTTAAAATCAATTGTACTAATTGTAGAAAAATCAACACAAAGAAGGTGGGGGGGGGGATAAAACAAAATAAACACTAATAGCCTTGAAAGAATGGAGAATAAAAAGCCTTTCATTCCAACCTTCTAATGATTCGGGTTTTTCAATTCATCGTTTTAAATAAATATTTAGTTATTTAATATTCACAAGTATTCATTTTGAAGCATCACAGATAGTTTAAACACTCAAAAGAATTCAAGGATTCAAGCCTAATTTTCATTTTAATATTTTAATTAGACTTTAGAAATTTCACGAATTAACAGCAACAAATTTCATTCTACATTCAAAAACGCAAAAATCAGATTTATTTCACTTACGAGGATCCTATTTACAAACAAAGAGTAATTTTTTTCATTTATTTTTTGAATACTTTTCAAATAATAGAAAATAATGCTGAATTTTTTGATGATTCATTAAAGAAGAATAAGGCGTTACATCTTAGAAAAAAAGACTTTTTTTTTCTTCTTATTTTTATGGCAAAATAATAATAATAATAATAAATGAATGAAAACTATATGAATTTTTATAATTTTAAAGGAAAAAAGTTATTTAATATTTTTAAAAAAAGCTTAATTTAATTTATATCAACTATAATCCAATTTTTTAAAGTCTTTCAACAACAGAATGTTACGTTTTCGTAATATTAATTAAAATAATAACTAAACATACGTATAATGCGCGACAATCTTTGAAGAATTTTAAAAATACTAAATAAAAGAGCATAGAATAACACTTACAGTGGCTCAAAAAATTGAGAGTACACCTTACTTTTACTTGATAAATCCGACTTTCAATATAAATAACACATTATCGGGAAGTGCAAACATGTTTTTACTTTTAAACATAACAAATGGTTTAATTTAGAGTAAAAATAAAGAAAAATCAACGAAAAACTTCTAAATTGAAAAGTTTCAGAAGCATTTTAAATAAACATACGAAGAAATTTGTCTCAAAAAAATTGAGAATACACCAATGAAATTCTTGTAATATCACGCATAGAAAGAACTTGTCAGTATTTAGTTGCATGTCTTTTGGTTTTATAATGGCCTCTAAACGTCGTGGTACCGATTCGACTAATTTTTGGTGGTATCTGAAGATATTTTACCCCATTCTTCTTGCACTACTTGTTTTAAATGGGGTTTGTTTCTAATTTGGTTTTTTGGACCACTGCTTCGAGTGTGGCCCATAGATATCCAATGGTATTGATGTCAGGGTACTGTGGTGGTGTGTGTAACTACTGATTACAATATAAAAGACACCATATTTTGATGTTACGTGCATTCTGTTTGATGCCGTTGTCCTAATGGAAAATAAAATTTCCATCTAAACCCAAATTTTTGACACTTTCCTTTAGATTGATGCGAAGTATATCCAAGTAAATCATATCGTTTATAACGCCATCTATAAATATTAAATTTCCTACCCCGGATGAAACCATGTAACCTCAAATCATGACGCAGTCACCATCATGTTTAACTGGAGGACCTAATTTTTTTTTAAATCCAAAGCAATATTAGGCTTTCTCCTTACTAAATGATGGCTGTCACTGCCAAAAATGTTGAGTTTTCTCTCATTACTAATTATAGCTTTCTTCCAAAGGTTATTGATCTTCAATTGATCAGTTTTTGCAAACTTCAAATGATTTTTTTTCTGAATTTGCAAGCTGATAAACGGTTTCTCTCTAACAATGCGATCTTTATATCCAGCTTGTCTAATGGCATTTCGCACACATATATTTCTGCCTATGATTTGAAAAGTTTCTGCAACAAGTTGGATGAACCATATGGTCGCAGCAATCTAAAGGAAGGTGTTAAAAATTTGGGATTAGGTGGAAATTCTGTTTTCCAGCAGGAAACGACCCCAAACAGAATGCATGCAATGTCAAAATATGGTGTCTTTTTATTGTAAACAGCAGTTACACACACTACCACAGAACCCCGACATCAATGACATTGAATATCCGTGGGCCATACTCAAAAAAGTGGTTCAAAAACCCAAAAATAGAAACAAAACTCATTTAAACCAAGTGTTGCAAAATGAATAGTGTAAAATATCTTCAAATACCAACAACAATTGGTCGAATTGGTACCATGACGTTTAGAGGTCATTATAAGAGCCAAAAGACGTGCAACTTAATAGTGATACTTTGTTTCTATGCCTGATATTGTAAATTTTTCATTGGTGTATTCTCAATTTTTTTAGGCAAAATGCTTCGTATGTTTATTTAAAATGATTCTGAAACTTTTCAATTTAGAAGTTTTTCGTTGATTTTTCTTTATTTTTACTCTAAATTAAACCATTTGTTATGTGTAAAAATAAAAACATGTTTACACTTCCCGGTAATGTGTTATTTATATTGAAAGTCGGATTTATCAAGCAAAATTAAAGTGTAGTCTCAATTTTTTGAGCCACTGTACATGACTGAATGAGTTATTTAAACAATTAAAAACAGATTTCTCATTTTTTTTCACGCATTTTACATTAAATATATGAGAAATCATTCTATATAGCAATTTTGTGAATGCTAATTAAAAAAAGATTTACGTACAATCATTTTATTAATGAAATAAAAATATCTTAATATTTATATAATCTTTAAAGAATATATAATTAATCTCCATATAATCTTTAAATGAATTATATCTATTTTCTGAAACCAAATTTAAAATAAGGATTAAATTTAAAAATGATTTAACAACAGTAAATAAAAGAATGTTTACATAGTCTTTTAATTTGTTTCGAACATACAAAATCTCCAAGTCTTATTTTTGAAGTAGATGTAAAATTAAAAACTTATTATAAAATATGCTTTAAGACATTTTGTTAAACTATTTTGTTGTTAATAAAAGTTTCAAGTTTCCAGAATTTTTGTTTCTGATTGATAATTACGGTATAGCAACTTAAGATATCAAGCCTACCATTCACTTAGAAATTATCAAATTAATATTATTATGCTTTATTTAGGCAATTTGTCAAAGTAAGATGGGAAAATAATAACAAACGAATTTAATTTTTAAATCTGCTTTTACAAAGTATATAATAATTTATTAATTTTTCTTAATTGCTAAAATAAGCAAGATGGAAGCTTCATTGCAATTCTAATTAAAACATTTACTGAATGGTATCTACAATTGAATTCTGCCAATAAAATACATATTTTATGGATTTTATTTTAACTTTTGCAAATTATTCCTTTGAGAATATAATTCTTAATGGATAATGAAACAAATCCTATCCGTTGTACAACATACTTAAAATACAATCATTCATTTTGTAAACATGCAGCATAACATTTTTTTTTCTATTTTACTGAGCTAAAATAGTTACACTTCAAAAAAGTTATATTTCTTAAAATTCGCCGCATACCTTCAGAGAAATTTTATAAACAACAAAATGTGCGTTTTAGAAGTTACTACCAATTGCATTCAATTGAACTTTTATCTCGCATAAAATTTCTTTTAAATAAAATCATTGAGAAGACACCTTCGCCTAAATAGCTGCGAACCTTAAAATCATTTTGAAACTCATTTTGTACAACTCAAGTCGAAAAAAAAATCGTTTTCGTTTACTGCAATCTGTTGTCATCTTCCGTCTCTTTCTAACGGATATTTCCCGTGCAACAATCATCAGAAATACTAACTTGGGGAAAACCATCGTAAATAAATGTTACATGTCAGTATAAGGTCATAAATTTCGCACAAATCAAAAATTGATCGCTGCAGTAATGCAATCACGATTATTATTCATACAATGCAATCACTCAATCAATCGATTCAAATATGCAAACATTTGTAACATTGCAGTCAACATTTATGATAACGAAAATTAATGAGGTAGCATATATTACATCACATAAAATGATTCGTATTACGCTACTACCAAAATTTCAATTTTTTTAAAAGATACAAGGAAATTAAAATAAAGAGAAAAAAATCGGAAATAATAAGTTCTATAATATGCGTTTTAATTATTTTGGAGGTTCTTCTAATTTTATTTTAAATATTTTTAATAAATTACTTATCTTATTTTTTATTCATTAATAATTTTATTAAATTACTAATTCAACCATTATCAACAGACATTCATTTCGACCTCCTCCAAATTCTTTATGCATCGCAACTTGCATCTTTTTTTTTTCTATCAAATTAAATTTTAACCGTTTCAATTTTTCGATTAAAAAACTTTTTTTAATCACTTAAATACTTAGTATTTCTGAAGCTCTTCTAATTTATCATCAGAACTCTTTTTTGAAGAAATGTCTCCACTCAGTATAATTATTTAATCATGTAAATTCTATTAAAATGTAGTTATAGTTCTGGTATAGGGAAGATTTTGTTTTCGTAATCCTCTTTGTTATTCCCTTCTGTATGCCAAATAATATATTATTTTAATCAGAGACGATCCGAATAAATAACGAAAAATAAAATTCTTTTGTAGGAAAAAATTGTTTGGATTTGTTATTAAATATTCATATAATGATTACAAAAACAATACTGTTAATGTTTCATCTCTTTATAAACTATACTAAAACGTCACAACTTGAATATCAAAGATAGAGGTAGAAGGTATAGGAAACCTGATCTACTGATACCATAAATGCTTGGATTTTCGTAATTACGTTGAAATGTAACCATGATTGCTTATATACCTTTTGGACGGTAAATTGATTTTGTTCCTTACATTTATCTTTTTTCGATGGTCTGTCGGAACTTGGGGAAAGAAAGGAGGCTATTGCATAATAAAATCAGCGCTTTCAACTCATTAATTTTTTTCCGCCATACATTTCGACTTAAAAAAATTAATTTAATGTTAGTATAATATTCAACATATATCGCGCCACTTAAGAAAACTAACAAGGTACTTCTATCATGCTTTATTTAATTTATTTGAACAAGTCATAATAAAGAGATAGGAAATTAATGCATTAAAATAATGTTAAGAAAGATAGCATATTATAAGTTACATGAGCTTTCACAAAATAATATAAATTAATATTATTTATGGAATATTGGGAAATAGGTATTTGCGGACTCAACACATAACTTATCCAACTTGACAGTTTGTGATAACAAAAATTATTATCAGGGCTTAATCAAAGGATAAAACGGCTCTTGCCAAAGTTCTTTCAGATAAAACTAAATGTTATCTAATGACTTCTTAAGAAGCACATATTTGCCGAATTTTAAGCAAATTTATGATCAGCTAAATTCTTTTAGTATCTTGATCTACCAACATAACATCTAAAGAAAAAATAATAAACAATTTTTTGAAACATTTGGAAGTTTTTTTTTTTTTTTTTTTTTTTTTTAAGGATTAAGCTACGATATTTTCTAATAATCTCTACTAATAATAAAGATGAATGCAGTGTGTGCGTGCGTGTATGTTGGTGTTTTACAAGCCAGACCGTTTGACTTACAACAATCACATTTTGAACTGTATCCCTAAGAATGTTGGAATAACCACATAAAAGCGATTTTTTTAAAAAAATTTTTTAATTAATTAAAAATTAAATTGAATTTTGGCGTCTTCCAGCGATGACTTCCGAAATTATTACTGCTCGAAAATGAATTTCACATCTTTTTTATGTTTTAAAGTATAAAAAATGTTTTTTTAACTATACCAATTTAATAAAAAAAAATTTTTAATAATTTTTGCTAAATTTTATAATCTTTTAATAACATTTTTTTTGCCTAATTTCCAACAGCAGATTACATTGTTACCCTGAAATTCAAATCGTTTCCATTCTTTCATCAAATATTACATTGCATGATTTTGAAAGCTAAAGAAAAAGCTTTGTTTAATATCTGAGTGGTTTATAAGGCAAATAGAGCATAATCGTAATATCGCGAAATTTAGAAAAGCACAATTACGTTTTTAATGACGCTATAATGTTATACACCGTCTCCTTCAGAAATATTCATGTACACAATCAATAAAAAACACTAATAAATTTGGGAGTCAGTTTTGAGTAGTTTCATATTTAAGAATTTGTAATCAAAATTTTTATTAGCATACCTTAAATTTGAAAAAATATTTGTTTAAAAACTTTATATTTTTAATGATAAATCATTATTATGATTCTTAATAAATAGAAAAGAATATTTTTCCTTGCATTTTGAAAAAAAAAGTTTGTTTAGTGTTTTAAAAAACACTTAATTTTTTTCATTCTTATAAATATGAGATCAAATAACCTTGTCAAAAATAAAGGCTAGGCTTGTTGTGCAAGCTTCTGAGAGAATTCGAAATACACAAAAAAATATTTAATTGTACCTATTAAAACATTATACATATATATATAGAGAGAGAGTTAACACAAAGTATGTTTTAGAACAAGAGAAAAAAATATGCATGTATTGTATGTTTAATTTTCTAATACAGTTAAATATTTGCTAAGTATTATAAAATATTACATGAATAGAAAAATGATCTTGCTTATTTAACTCTCAACATTTACAATTTGAAATTTAAATAACAAAAAAAAAATATTATTTTAGCATTAATAGAACTGAGTTTATGACATTTTCTTTCATATTTAGATTATATATTCTAGCTTTCTAAAAACAAAAATATTGTATATAGAAAACTATTACAACACATCTATCTGCTTATGTGCTTGATTGTAAAATAACTCATGTTAAAATTCATTAATTTTTAAGTTTTAGACATTTTTTACAAATATTTATATACTAGGAATTAAATAAATTATTTTTATAAGTTTACCAAACACATTATGATACAATAATTTATCTTTTATCATAAAATAATTGATTCCATCTTTTATCATAAATATGTCCTTCATTTTCTACCATTGGGAACAAGTTATTCAACTATTTGTTATTTCCCTTTAAAAAGACCTCAGCAGTCATTTTAAAATTTAAATAAGTGTAAAAAGCTTATTGTGCATAAAGAAGGGGAAAGCTTAAATCTTGTCTCATAAAATGAGCTAGAATTTCAAACATATATTTCAGTAATATAATAATTTTGGCAGAATTTTCAAACGCTAATGAAGACAAGTATTTCACATGTTCATTCGAATGTTCCCCATCATTAGTTGAGGGAGATTTATAGGAATTCTTAGGCTCTATTTCAAATTTAGCATTAAAATTTTAAGTACAGATTCAAAAGAAATGCAATCTGTACTTAGGAGCTTTGATTATCTTAGCTACATCACAATGTTGATGTTTAAAACTATGCAACTCATGTCCACTTTGAAAATATCAAATTTATTTAAGATTAAACATGTTGGATATAAAAAGTTAAATCGTTTCAACTGCAATTTTAATTTGCTACCGTTAGTGAGGCATAAAAAAGGAAATAAAAAAAATTACTTACGGTTCGGCTTCAATCGATTTTAGTTTAGCAACGTAATTCGATGGAATATATCCTTCTTGTTTAGTAGCTTTTGATCTAGCAAACCACCAATCTCCTTGTGTATCATTAAGAACTTCTAAATGTTCACCTTTCTTAAAGCTCAGATCTTCATCCGTTCGGGCATCGTAATCATACAGAGCGACGAAAATTTTGGCACTAGAACCTGAAGAACTGTCAGAATCAGACGGAACTGGGGGTAAACTAGGGCCGTTTCTGCCGACAGGATCTGGATTATATCTAAGAATTGTCACAGAAGACTCCAGAGATTGAGAAATGATAGGAGGGGTCGTACAATTGTCAAGAATATTCCTCTCAACGGGAGCTTGTCCGATGACTTCTTTCTTGGCATTTTTGTTAGCAGTTCTACTGAAGCAATTACCCATTGTCGAAAATAAGAATAAAAACTAAATATAATGATTAAAAGAACTATCGAAATCAACTAATTAGCAACAGTTTGTCGTTGATAACAAGCCATAATGACAGTAAAAACACCCACTCTGGATTCTCAATCTGCATTAGTAAACATAAAACAGAATGGAATGGAAGTCTTGACGATCATTCGATAACACAACTCTCATTACTTGTTTGGAATCTGTTAAAAACCACACCGCCGAAATCGTGTTCCGACCTGCGCCTCAACATAAACTAAATGCCAGCCGAACTGGCTTAGAAAACAGGTAAAAAGTTGACTTCCTGTAATTTCTCCCTCCCTCGTTTCCCCTACATTTTCAAGAAAATAAATCACAAAATATTCCCTTTAATTTCCTGACAACCATGGCGCCATCTAGCATGGTTTTCAAAAACTACTAGAAAAGTGATTCTATTCCAAATAAAATTTTTACCGTAAATTATTATTTCTAATAACATCAGAAATTTGTTAATTCTCGCATATTCTAATTAGAATTAATTTAATATTTTTATTTGGGGTAATTTTTCCAGAGTATAATTTATTATGATGACACAATTGAAATATTAAGTACCTAAACATAATAACAGGCAATATGACAGCATTTCTAAGGGGATGCGCATGCTCCATTTCCATCAAACCGAAATTAGATTTTTTTTAAAATACGAAAAATTCATAAACGTGTAGACAGAAAATTTTTCACGTCACCTACACCTGTGCATAAAAAGTTAGTAAGGACGGATGAACAATTCGGGACTAGCAATCCAAAAGATGAAACATTTTTTTTTTTCTGTTGAAATTCGACTATTAATAACTTCAAGAGAAAAAAAAAAATCCATTAAAAGATATCGGAACAATTTCAATTTGTTCGCTTCAACAAATCATTTTAAATGAATCCCTGGGATAGAGCGAAAAATTTCATAATATATGTTTGAAAAAGTGGCTCTTCTGTTTGCTGGAATTTTAAAATTAGTCTGAACAATTTTTTGTTCCTAAAAACTGATAAAACTCGCTATACAAATAGATAATTTAAAATAAATTTTGATCTTTAAAAATACAAAGGATTTTAGAGAGATCGCTTAAGTAAAGTGGTACTTATTTGATAAAAGAAATAAATACCATATAACTTCCTCTGCAATTTCAATGATTTTTTTTTAATGCGAAATGTTTCCAAAATGAATGAAAAGATTGATGTCCATATTCAAAATTTATATCCTAATTTTACAAAAATTCAATATCTTGTTATTTACTTTGATAGAACAACTCATTTACACAGCTCAGTAGCACGATCCTAGTTTAATAGTAATGCTGCATTATAGGTGATTTGCTAGCAAAATTATCAAGTTTTATAGTTGATAAATTTGCCTAAGCATATAACTTAGTAATTAAGTGCTAATGTTCTAACATACGCATGCAATTTGCTGTAAATATAAAATTAGGTTGAAAAAATCTCACCTATTTTAATAAACAAACACAGGAAACGAAAAAGATAATGATGGCGTCTACATTAGTAAATTTTTTTCTTTGATACAATGTAAGTTCTAATAATTGCGGTGTTTTTGTTGATTTCTCTAATAAAGATAAAGATGATGTTTGACGCTATGCAAGGCACACCATTTGATATAGAACTACCAAATTTATCTATGTATATCCCTCCGAATATCTTGGAGAGTGGGGATGTGCATCTTGGAATTTCTTTTAAATTATAATTAAAATTTTAACTAATTAAAATTAATTAAAATGTTGGCATTTTCCTGCGATAACTTCCGAAAATATTACACTAATTTTCTTTTAACTCCTTTTTCAATTTCTGATATTGATCTTTTCAATGGCACCAACTATTTTAGCGTATAATTTTTTTCTACTTTTTAATCAATTTTTAAGCAAGATTGTAAACATGTTTATAATATATTTCGTTGTTGAAGTGAAACGCAAACATTTTCCATAGTTGATACTGACATTTCATCTTTTTTTCCCTTTCTATTTTTGATTGTGATATGAAGATATCGGAAGATGCAATTATTTTTCTATGTTATCATTATTATTATTATACATATATCACTATATTATTTTTCCATCTTGAATGAATTTCCTTATAAGATATGGTGAGAATAATGAAATGGGATTTTGAATACCCATTTGGTTACATGATTTTCAAATACTACTGCTCTTTTTTGGATGTGGATGGATGCATAAAGGTACAAGGTAGAGAAATATAAAAGTAAAGAACGGGAAATTAAAGGAATATGTAGCATAATGGATAAGACGATTTAAAATTTCTAAAGTAGTATGAATTAAATATTTATCAAATTTTGTAGTTCAAACGTATTTTGAGAAAGAAGTACACAAAATATTTAATTGAAATTGTTACGAACCATTATTCTCGGCGAGTCAATTTATCTCCAAAAACCGTCTAGTAGTAAAGGAAAACGTGAGCTGACTCTCTTCAGGGTGGACTGTATGATGAAGAGCTACCAAATTTGGCATAGATATATTTTGCAGGATAAGAATGTGCATTTAGGAGCAATTTTTCATATCATCATTAGAATTAGAATTAATTAAAAATTAAGAGAATTTTTAACATTTTACTGTGAAAACTCTCCCAAATATTATCATACTAAACTGATTTTTGCACTATTTAAAATTTTAAAAAAGCTGTATATCAATTTAATTGTCGTATAAATTTTTCTAAATTTTGGAAACATCTTTTGCATAATTTTTAACAATGAATTACATGATTGATGAGTTCAAACCGTTTTCTTTGTTTCCTCAAATAAAAGATGTCCCAAAATAAATTCAAGATTTGAACTTACCATCATTCTTGCAATAAAGTATTGACAACCCTATTTAAAAAAGCCATTTGACAGCTGATAGTTTAGGGTTAATAAAAATGGAGCGTTCCCCGATAGAATAACGTGCTAACGCAAGATTTAAATTAAATAAAAAAAACTTCTTTTTTTTCCCCTTTTAAATTATTATATTTTTACTGAATCGTAAAGTATACATGATAGAATAAAATAAGGCAAATGGCCATCACGGCTTTTCTGGCACATACGCTCTCTTTTGTCGAAATTTTCTATTACCATGTAACTTAATTTCGTTGATGCAGCGTTCAATTCCCTTCTTTAATGCAAGCGTGCTTGTGGGCATAAACCTTTGACTTCAAATAAGAACTCCATAAAATTTCAACCCTATCAAGGGGCCAATTCGGAAATTTTTGAATTATGACCGCCAGGCTTTCATTATTTTTGAAATATTGCTTAACAATTAAAACAAGTTATTCTATCGTTTAATAAACTTTTTTACTAACCCTAAACTATCAGCTATCAAATGGGGTTTTTTTTAATAGTGTTGCCAACCTTTTACTGCAAGAATGGTGGCAAATTCAAATCTTGGGTTAATTTTAGGACATCCGTTACTTAAATGTGTGATTTCCTTCTGTTGAAAGCTAAAGGTGAACTATTCTATTTAATTTTCACAAGAAAGTTTTACATAGAAAATAAGAAAGTGAAGAAAGTAGTGAAAGTTAGAAGATAGATTATACTGAATTTTAATTTTTTACTTTATGATGGTTCATATACACAATACATAGAACAAATATAAAGCCACTGAATTAACACAGCTTTGATATCTGCCAGAATTTGATGCTTAAAAATATTTTCTAGGGGAATTATTCATTAAATTATGCATAGATTTTATTGGAAACAACAAAATAAAATTTCTGGCGAACTAGCTAGTTGCCAAAACCGTCTAATATTCAAACAATTTCTTAACTTCTAAAATGTTGCTATTTTTTTTTTCTAATAAAAGCAAGCTACTGAATAATTTATTTTATTTGCATCGTTACTGTCATCAGATGACACATATTACATTACATTTGCCCCCCTTTTTTTTCTACATTGTAAATCGAACATTTCTGATAATCTACTAATTGTGACTTCATTTACATGACAAATGTAAAAGATCAGTACATGTTCTAAACTACACATATTAATAAATTAGAAAAATTATATTTAAATTCCGAATATTATAAAAACATTAGATTTGCTCACAAAACAACTGAAAATAAGCAAATTTAATAAAAATCATTTAGCTTAAACGTCAGTTACAAACCCATATGATCTAAATGGCTTATTGTCAAAAGTATTTTATAAATCAAAGAACAAAAGGAGTTGAGAGTATTTTGTTAACTTACAAATATTCATTGGGTCATATATTTTTTTAAATAATTTTATTAGATTAATTTATTATAATTCTTCAATTAATTTTAGAAACCACTTATTACAAAAAAGGCTTTGTAAATTTAAGAGACAATTCATTTAAAACGAAAATCTTTTTAAATAATGGTTCTAAGTTCACTGACCACTGTTTATGTTATTATTTCTGGCATTAAGATTCAATAAGCAAAAAAGCCCAACTAAAAGGTTTTATTTCAAAAGCCCCTTTTTTCACATTTGCAGAAGTAATGAAATCCCTGAATTACCTAAACAAACATCATGTACTGTGCATGCTAACTTTGATCAATAAGTATAATTCATTTCCATTCAGTTTAATAATAACAAGTCTTCTGTGGAAAATAAACATCTGGTTTACAACTCTTAAATGCCCTACTCCATTAAAGCATCTTTATACCTAATAATATGTAGTTTACATATATTGATCTCATTTGCGATAAACAACTACATCAAAAGTTTTAGAATTAAAAAAATTGCTTCACACACATAAAACTTTGAAAAGAGAAATTCAATAATCAATTTGAATTTGCAGATAAAAAAATTATACATATGCATCTGAAAACCTACAAATAAACAACTTGATAATAAAATAGCAGGAATATTCTCACCATGATTTTTTTGAAAACTCCCATATAAGATATAAAATGCATGGTATTGGACTTTTACACAGATGATTCAGAAGGGACACAGAATCCTATTAACATCTATTCAGCTTGTGTTTTAGAGTTATTGTGTTCATATATACAGTACAGTCTTTTCACAAATAGATTTGGCCGCTTTTGTTACAAATTTGATGTGATTTGTTATCAAAGTTCTTCCAACAAGCTCATTGCATTTTTGAGTTATTGTAATAACTGGCTGGCAGATGATTTTTACAGACTTAAAGGTGTTGTAAAATGACGATTCTCAAAATCTTATAGTTGAATTTTTCAGCAATTGCAATTTTTATCTTTTTATAATTTACTCTTTGATATGTATACAAGTAAATAAAAACTCCAGAATAGAAACATTATTGCTTTATTTTCAACATTTAAAAACATTTATTTACAGATGTAAATTCTCTAAATAAATTAATCCATTGTATGAACAGCAGAACTAAATGAAGAAAAAATATGTTTATATCTTGGAAACAAGTCAAATTAGAGATTAAAAAAAAGTGTACATCTGAAATAAATTCAGATACTTCTTTCTACGCAACATATAAAGATAGAATGAATTTATCTATAATCAATAAAACTGCAATTATTTTACAAATTTTGCTCAATTTCTACAAAAAAGAAAGACATTTTGTTTTCTGAGCATTTATAATATTTCAGTAGATGAAACAAAATGAATTTTTGCTAATAGATCAAAACATTTCAAAGTGCATTTAATAAATAATATATTTGCAGTAAGAGCATATTTTTGTCAAAAATTTTCTTAAATGTGACATATTCATTCATTACCAAGCTTTACAGAAACTTTTTTATGAAAAATAAGATTTATGAAATTATGACATATATTTTTATTTTATAAATTAAAAGATATATGAAAAAATAAAGATAGAAACAGAAGGAAGACCAAAATAACTGTGACACTCTTGAGAAAAAATGCAATTTCTTTAACTTTAAGATTCAATTCAATACTTATAAAAGAAAAAAAATTCATCGTCCTTTTAAGAGATTTTAACGTTTTAATGGAAGATAAAGCACATACTAGCATAGATATTCAAACACCATCAGAAAAAAAAAATCATTTTTCATACTGTTAAAATAACCTTTATAATGTAAAATGCAATTCCTTTTTTTCCACAAAGAAAAACCGAATTAAGAAAGTTTAAATAAAAAAGAATTTAGATTATTATTTAAATATATAAACATGTTTGTTACCAAGATTAGATTTCACTTAACTTTTAAAAAAATTATTAACAGATTTAACTGCAAGATTAATGCTATTTTTAAAGCATTAAAACAATAGATATACGGCATCTGTAACATGAAATCTGCTATTTTGTGACATATGTACCAAGATAAATATTATATTCAAGAATTTAAATTATTGAAAATAGAACAGAAAAAAAATTATTTACATCATTAAAAATAAATTATTGTCAAAATGGGCTTGTAGAAATATGGCTAGACACTTTCTTTTTGTTCTAATATAATAATATTTAAATCATTTACCTATAATAGTATTTAACAAGAGATTTTTAAAATAAATTCATGAAGAGAAACTTTTTTGTATGAATATATTTTTGAAATTCTTAGATATTAAAAATATATATAATAAAATTCCATTCAAATACATGAAAGTGAAAAATAAATTAAGAAGTATTTTGTTTTTCCATGCATAAATAAAAAGATAGAAAAAAAATAACCTTAGAACTATAACAGCAAATGAAAAGAAAACAGACATATGAATATAAATATTCAATAAACTAAAATTGCAAAACAATTTGACACACAAAAGATAAAAAAGAGACAGAAAAGAGATGACACAAGCTTGAAAGAAATGGGGGGAGGAGAAAACTTCAGAAAAATCAAAAATATAATAGAATTATTACATCAAAGAAAATTAATCAATCTCAAGAACAATAAAATTTGATTCTGAAACAGCTGAAATCTACTTTTCCATGTGCCATTTCTAAAGGGAGAGAAAAATAGAAAATTTCGTTTTTCTCACATTAAAAATGAAATAGCTTTATATCTACTAATTCACTAAGTTTCATAACAGAAAATTTTGATTAACTCTAACTATATATATATATATATATATATATAAAGAGAGAGAGAAACTTCCATTTTATCTAAATTCACTTAGAAAAAGTATTGTAACAAAACTTAAATAATGTTACTTTATTACATTCAATAACTCAACATACATTATTTAATATGAAATTTAAGGAATCTCTAGAATGGCAGTCTGTAAAATACATAATTTAATTCTCTTTACATTAGCAACATTATTATACTGCAATAATTTTTTTTAGCTTTATTGCATAATTATTTAATAAACAAATCCAGGAATAAAATTTCAATACATCAATAATATAGAAAGCATATCACTAATATTTTTCTGGATATGAAATTTTACATAGCAGAACAAATAAAAATTATATACTAAGGGTAAAAATCCACCGAGTTTATTATTCAAAAGATGAAAGTTTACCAAACAATGTGAATTAGAAAAGATTGCAGTAATAAGTTTTGTATGATAACTGTACAATGATAACAAATATGATTGCATGAAAACATATGTTGAAGTAAATATCAACAATCGTATGGTGGCAATAAAAAATATGATTTTTATGTCCCCATGATAATCTGAAAAGATAACAAGATACAATTATTAGAAAAGATGTTTTCAATAACATTGAAAATTAAATATATCAATTAAAATCATTAGAATATTTTCAAAATTTTTAAAAGTTTAAAATGCACACAAATATTTGACCAACAGAGCATAAATTGTGCATATACACTTTATATACATACAATGTGTGTATGCATTTTACAAGCATCATAAAATTCCATATGATCCTATGAACATAACTTTAAAACTATCTATAGAAGTAACAAAATCTCAATTTACATAAATATAACAAATTGAATGTAGGTCCC
This sequence comes from Argiope aurantia, assembly GCA_026543865.1. Taxonomy (NCBI): domain Eukaryota; kingdom Metazoa; phylum Arthropoda; class Arachnida; order Araneae; family Araneidae; genus Argiope; species Argiope aurantia. The sequence goes on from JAPMOR010006949.1 coordinate 110,681, forward strand.
TTATATGAAATGAAAATATTTTTTTTTCATCTTAATTTTACAAAGGGAAAAAAAAAATTCACATATTTTAATTTTATGTTAAAATATTGTTTGATTTTACTCAATGATCAAAGCAATTAAAGATTATATTAATGAAAGAAATATGGTGTTTGCATAAAAAATAAATAAATAATGCAGACTAATATATTTTTAATGACATATCTCATATGAAATCTTTGCAAATACTCTCTTAGATTAATTGAAATATTCAACTCGTAGAGAAAACTTTTGGAACAGATTTGATCTTAATCGCCAATTAATTTCATCTCTCAAATTTTGCCTTCAAAAACTGTTTTAAATAAATGCTATCTATAGAATTTTCTTTAATTGCTGTAGTTTTTTTATTTTTTTTTCATGTACTGATTATAATTTCTTGGCATTAAGGGATGATTAGAAGCCTCAATTGCTAAAGAACTAAAAAATTATTATTAAAAAAAATTAACAAACATGTTTTTAAAATGGACCAAAAAGCATAAAATTATTTCTTCTAGTCTCAAAATGCAAACTCACAAATTTTCAGGACAATCTGTACGGAGTTAGGAGAAATTTTTTTTACACTTTTCAGTCCATTTTTGAAGTGTGGTGTAGTAATTTTTTAATTCAAATAATTACTTCCTGCTTTTTAATATTGTATGTATAAAAATTTGTAATCAGTTTTAAACTAACTTCCTAATGAGCTACACTCAATCACACTATTTTTAAGAAACAGACAAGAAAGTGAGTTAATATTGCATATTTCATAATGCACCATAAATTCTCAGCTATGTTTAACCCTCTCACTACTAACTTGGCAATGCAAGTTTTATTCTAATGGATCACTTCTGGAGTATTTTCTTTTTTCAGATGAGGAATTCAGAATGTAAAAAATAATGGCATTCTTAGCAAGAACTCATTTTGCATCCTTTAGCAATCCTTTAAAAAGAAACTGGTTCAAACATGACTCATTAGTATAGAACATTCACTGCCAGAATAGAAATGAAAGGTTTAAAGTGTTTCTCATAGGGAAGTCAGTTTAAAATTAATTGCAAAAGCTGTACTGAAGATATATGTAAGCATACAGGCAGATAAGAAAGTGGGTTACTAAATCTAAGTTATACATTAAAAAAAAAATTATTATATAAAAAAAAACTCCAAAAAATCACATTATCCTAAATAATTAAAGCAGTGCCACATTATTTATTACTTGCAACCAAAAGCTAAACAAAATATAATAGTAGCAAATCATTTATGAAATCAAGTACATCAAACTGTACTTTAAAATCTATCTGAGTTGCAAGAGCAATACCACATAAACATCTAAACATTAAAAAAAATCCCCATAATCAACTATGAATAAAAATTTTAAATATGCACTACATAATTTTATTTTTTATTAAGATATAAACAAATATGTAAATGCTAAAAAAAAAGCTAAGATTCATTTCTAAAATTTGAAATGTCAATTACATATGAAAGTTAGGATATATCACAGAAACAGAGATACTATAATTTAATATACTTTTTTGAATTCTTCCCATTTGCTGAAGATTTAATAATGTCTTTTTTAAAAGATGTTTTCAAAGTAATATATATATATATATATATATTCTTTAAAAACCATCCACATTTCAAGAAATATATACATTTGCTACAACTTCATATGTCATTCAGAAACAGATGCAAACATTTATTAGCGATTAATACAATTCTATAAATATTTAACATTGTCTGGCGCCATTAAATTGTTAAAATCAATTAACTTCCAAAACATATTTACCTTTTTAATACATTCCTTCATGTACATATGTCGAGGAGTCAAATCAAATGCAGAGTACTGCCCAGCAACCTAAAGACAATACAAATAGTATTTAAAATATTTCTGGAATTTTACTTTAGTTAGAAAATAATAAGTAAATAATAACTAAAAAACAACCAAGCTACATATTTTTTAGAAAAATACTATAACAAAGGTTTACAAATTAAAAATAATAAACATACTCGATCAATAACATTTTTTAATGTTATGTTTTCAAAATCAGAACTGTGAATAATTTCCTGTATGCTGTTAAAGAGGTCTTCATCCTGTAAAGAAATATTTGGAACATTTAAAAAATTTATGAAATATGTTAAAAAATTCAAAATCCACATCTAAGATAGCTATGTTTTTCTGAAAGCTGGTATAAGTATTCTAAATATCTATGATAAGAATTTGGTTCAAGACAATTTCTAATTTTTAAAAATTTTATAAGCAACTATACTTTTTTAACCTTTTGCACTAAATAACAAGATGGATATTAATAATTACATAAGTTTTTTAATTAATTTAAGCGTTTAGGAAGCAGAAAAATATAGTCATGAATTTGTTTTAATTCCTAAAAAAATTATCTGTAAATGTTTGCCATTATATGGCATTCATAATAATTATTATCTAATAAGAAAATGAAAACAATGCAACATTTATAATGGCAAGCCAGATTTGATATAAAGATGCAAAGAATAAAATTTAAAAATGCAGTTAAGATTTCTACGTTTAGGTAAAAATGTAATTTCTCTTTATATATATTGATTTTGTGTGCTAGATTATTAGCAGATTTTTTAGGCATTTATATTCTTTAGTTTGTTCCAAGAAGTAATAAAACGAACATCACATTTTTTTTAAAAACAGTGTAACATTGGTAACATTAATTTGAAGATGGAACTGTAAAAGTTTTTGTTATACTTTTGGATATGATAAATATATAGTGAATAAGAATTTTTAAACAATGTACTCCAAGTCCCTTATACTTTTTTATAGGTGGAGTTAGCATGGGTATAAATAAATAATAAAGTAAATAAAAGTATACTTAAATTATATATACTTAAATTATACATCTTAAGGAGAAAATAAAAGACCAATATCAAAGACAATATAAGTAAATAAATTTAAATATAAACAGTTTAAGAGTATTCTTACAATATTTTCCTCTATTATAAGGTTAAAAAAAAAGATATATAATCATTAGAATGGTTTTATTTGACAAAGAGTAAAAATTAGAATGAGTACCATATTACATATATATTTGCAATTTGCCTTCTTTCTCTTTATACTGACTATTGTCCAGTATATAAATATTCATTTATTCTACTCATTTACTTAAAGGCATTAATGTTTCTGAAATTCTCTTTCAATATTTAACAAATATATTATGCAAGATTAGCATGCATTTGTTTTTATTTTAATTATTAAATTTAAAAATAACAGATATTTCAAAGATCATTCAAATAATTTATACCGTGGGAGGATTGCTGTCAGCTAAAGGATTGAGTTCCTCAATATTGTCTTCACTATATTCACGCTCAACTAAAAATAAAAGCAGAATATTAAGTCAAAGGACTAATATATTACCAATAACAGATAGTCCAAAAGTTTTTTTAAAAAAAAAAAAAAAAAAAAAAAAAAAAGTGAAGTAGCCATAAAAATTTTATTCAAATTCAGGATCTGTTAATGATCAACAGAATAAATTTAACATCCATAATACAATATTATTTCAATGATATTAAGATCAAGAACAGCAGCATGAGCACTGATTTTTTATTTAATAATATAAATTACAGAGAAAATTTATCAATAAATTTTAATACGAACTTGAGATTAAATTTTTATTGATTATTCTATAAACAGAGAAGTAACTAAAGAGTATGTGGTACTTAGCAAGTGTTTAATGCAGAATCTTCAGGAATTTAAACTCTTCATTACATTTAATTATAAAAATATCCACATTTTTTTTAGATGCTTAATCATTCTTTATAATATTGTTAGCTAATTTTAAAGAATTCTACAATTTTGAAGCAGTAAAGAAATAATTATGTTCATTTCCATATTTGTTATTACAACAAATTAAAAATATTTTACAATTAATTTATAATTCCCCTATTTTCTATTACTTTAAAATCATATTGTGCCAAGAGATGGTCAGAATATCTTAAGACTGTGGGCATGTTGCCGCCAGTTCATGAACCCTATAATTATAGCACAGACAATGATTATAGCAATATAAATATATTTGAATATTGTTTCCATACAAATTCTAATTTATGCTTCCAGTATCTATATTTCAGGCAGACAGGAAATTGCTACTGTAATATTTATTTTTAATTTTTATTAATTTGTTCAGTAGCAAAATAGTGCTTCCTTTAAAATATGAAAATTATTTCAGAATATGCATGCTATTTAATCTGTAGGAAGAATAAAAAGGTATGTAGCACATTATATTGCACATTTATATTCTTGTTCTTTTACATTCTCTTAAAAATTTATTTTTGTCTAGTTTTGAAAACATTTATTTTATCCAAAAATCTTTCATTAAATATATTTTTAAATTTCTCAAAACATAAGAATTTCCAAATAATTAATTAGTACTAGTCTCTGCAATAATTCTTTAAAAAAATAAAATATCCTCTCAGGATGAAGAACAGATAGTTGTAGCATACTTAAAATTTGTTTTTCTGGGTTTGGCTGGGTGCATTTATATTCTGATTTTATACACTAATTTTTCTTTCTTTCAAATATTATAGATGTTGAATTTCAAATCAAAAGTGATTTACCACAAAAGACTTAATTGATCACCAAAGGGAATTGCAATAAAAAAAAAGTCAAAGATTGATTAACAATAATGAATATGCAAAAACAGAAAAGAAAAAAGTTTTCTCCAAAAACATTACTCTTGTTCACTTACACATATTAGAAACAAATAATTAACAAAAGTTAATACAAATTCAAAAAATTTTCTAAGTTTCTAGGACTAATTTTATATATGAAACAGTATTATAAAATGAAATGCAATATAGTATAACTGAACATTAGTATATTTAAAATTTAGATGAATCTCATATATTTAAAGCCTTTGCAGGTCTTGATGATAGGCCTGAAAAGCTATTAAAATTAAGAGAAAAATTACTAAATCAAATTCACAATTTACCTGAAATATCTGGTTTCTCCTCTTCTGGTACAACAATGGTATCTTGACTTGTATTTGCTACTGAAACAATGGGATTAATATTCATAGCAGATGGACTGAGCACGACAGGTACTGTCTGCATAATGTTTGGCAATGGCTGGTTAACAGTAACTGCAGGGTTGCCTTTGAAAAATATAAGGCCAGGTGGCAATGATCCACCAATTACTGGACTAACTTGCACTGGCTGAGTGAATGTAATTGGTTTGCTTTGTACTACAGGTGGATTAGGTGCAGGAATAGTTAGTGGAGTCTGTTGAGGTATGTTTTGCTGAATTGGCTGAACACCTGAATGCACAGTTTGGGTTGTAGGTAATTTAATAAGTTTGAAAGTCTTTTGTTGGCCATCTGGAGTCTGTTGCTGAATAAGGACTTCATGGGGTGCATTGGGAGTACTAGGGATAGTAATTGCAGGTGCAGGTGGAGGTGGAGGTGCAGGTGCAGGAGTTTTAAGGATTGCTTTTTGTAATGTTGGTTGAGGAGACTGATTAAGTGCTGGTAGAAATATTTTATTGTTTGTACCAGATAACACAACAGGCTGGGATGGTTTCAGGGGCTTCAATAGAGGTTTAGGTGTACGTAAAGGTAAAGTGGATATGGATGGAGAGAGTCCTTTTCTTGGAACAGAAGGTAGACAGGAAGATTTGAAAGATTTTTTAGCTTTCTGACGAACTGGTGAGGATGTGGATGGTTCATCTTCTTCTATTACACTTATTTCAGGTTGCTTTTCAGATGAACTCTCTGCTGCACTTGTAGATGGACTTGCAGTAGATACAGGCAAATCTACAAGGTGCTTCTGCATGAGTTGGCACTAAAATATGACAGATTGCTAAATTTCAATTCAAATTAAAAATTTAGGAAAAGTATTCAAATAGTCTTTGAAATAATTACTTTAAAAAAAGCAAATCACTTCCAAAAAAGATTTTTAATAATATTTTTTATAAGAAATTCTAATTTTTTTCTTTCTATAGCTTTTATTTGCAATTACTACATTTGGCAAGAACAGCAAGATTCATTCTCCAATGTTTGTTCTAATAAAAAAAATTATATTAATGACTACTGCAGCAGCAATAATTATCAATAAGCAATACAGAATGTACAAATGAAAATTTATTTTTATTAAGTTATTTAAGATGACTTACTATCTCTTTCGGAATATCTTTCTTGAAGAAAGTCTGTGGTAAATGCCTTATCGGAATTTCTACAACAAAAGTAAATGAATACAAACTATATTACAAAAAAATAATGTAAGGTATGAAATATGAAAAGAATCAATATAGATAATAAATATTTCAGTAATGAATAATAATAGTGTTAAAATAGGACAGTGCGATTTTCAATTGTTTCCTGAAGTAATCTTAAATAATTATATTTAAATAGTAAGATTCAAACAAGTTTCAAATATTAAATTGTTTGTTTATAAAAGTAACATGCGTTATATTTGATCTTATGTTACAATAAACTATCGATTAAATAAATAATAATAGAATTAGAATAATAATAGAATTCTTGAATCATGGCAAAGATTATTCTTAAGATTGTAGATGTGTAAATGTTCTTACAGTGTAACTTAACTTTATACTTTAATAATATATATATTAATCATACATAAATCCTTTTGCATCATTTTTTTACTAAAAAAAAGTTTTTAAAAAAATCAGCACACTTACGTTTGGATTTGCAAGGATGCATAAGAAAATACATGATAAGTTCATTTAAGTCCTGCGGCTCTATCTCAGTTTTAAAAGGACAAAGACCAAGTAGAAATGCTATTCTCTTTGATATATCATAGCCCAAACTGAAAATTAAAGAATAATAAATTATATTCTCAACAATATCAAAGATTTAGTTTGGATTTTTGTTTATAAAACTGCTTAGTTTAGTAAGATTAACAATGAATTTTTAACATTCTGAAATTACACAAATGATGTGTAAACTTAATAATTTGAAAAAGTGATCAGATAATATGGATAATATTTTATCAATATCACCCATATTTTCTTGTTACACATACAAGAAAATGTTTAGCCCAGATAAACTGAACATGCATCAGGTACATATAAACAGCAGATTTTCTAATGAAAATAATCAAACATTAAATTATTTATGGTAAAATAGATGATTAAAAACTTTAAAAGATGTATTGTTTTCTCAAAGCAAGATAAAAGACAAGACATTGCATATGAAGGTAAACTGTGTAATGTCAATTCTCTACATTGATCTGAGTTTTAAGATTTTTCATATGGCTTTGAAACCTTAATTATTACAGTTTCCTGAATTAAAAAAATTAAACATAAACATCTATTTTTTACATTTGTATTTATGTAAATATACATTTCTTGTATTTTTATATTTTGCATCACTAATCTGGTGTTATTTTAGCCATTATCATTTATCAGGATAAACTAAATTTACAGAAAAATACATTAGATATTTTAATTTTTAATATAAATATTAGGTATTTTAACTAAATTTCTATTTAAATCATTATTGAAAATATATTTAATACCACATATTTAAAAAAGTTTTTTCCCCCATCTCTACACAAAGATTACATTTTAGTAATCATTAAGTACAAGTACATTCTTATGATTTATAATGCACTTTAAACTTAGCAGGAAAAACTTAACTTAAAATGATCATGCATGCAGACAGTTAGCACCTATGGAAGAATTTCTTTCTTGCACATCCGCCCTCAACGGCATTAAAGATGATATCAAAGTTAAAAAAGATGCCTATCTTCAGACCATCATCCTTTTTTCCTTTTCAGGACATTAAGCAAAAAGAGTTTTAATGAATTCAACTAGCAGTATAATTTTATTTAAATAATTGATTTTATAATTCAAAATGTTAAAAACTGTATAACAAAAATAAAAATAACACTATATACATATATGTGTGTGTACATGCATTCAAGCATGTGTAGCATTCTTTGATTCAAAGAGAAACAGGTTTTGAAATCTTTAATATTATCTTTTATTCTTTATAATGCTGTGGAAATAAACCAATTTTTTTTTCATTACCTAAGATTATTTTCCTAATTTTTACCTTAATCTAGCCTGTATTACCTTCATTCTAAAAAATTTTCTTATTTCTTGATTCAATTCCCACTTTTTATTTAATTAATTCTACATATGCTCTATAAAACTCCTGGTCTCCGCATTTTCTCATTCTCCTTAGTGAAGTGAAGGGATAAAAGTCCTTAATATTTGCAACATTCTTTTAAAGATACCTAAAATACCCTTGCTTAAATTGACCCATGCCAAAGAAATCCCTACCAAAATCTCAGTAAAATGGTCAAAGGCAAAAATGTGTCTCACTTTAGCACTTGTATAACTATGTAATTGGACATCAGTTTTATCATCAATTCTTGTATATAAAATACCTCCCAGGAGGAAATAAATTGAAGTTGTAAAATTTCAGAAACTTCTATTCAGCCATAAAACTGCTAAAATATGTTTGCATATATATATATGTAACTACTGTACAGAAAAACCTATTTATTAAAATTGACCAACCTGTTAAGGAATTCCATTCTATCTTTATAAGATTGTGTATCTTCAGAAAAATTAAAACCAGCAAAATCAAGTATATTCTTCCTAACTTTAGCTTTCTATAAAAGGGGAAAAATACAATTTTTCAATATATATTTTATAGTAGTAAGTTGCCAAAAGCATTTGCTTATATGAAAACTCTTTACTTCATACTTCTGTCTATAAAATTAATAAATAAATCTGTCATTTATGTCTATTAACTGGACTAAAGAAATCTGATGGAAACAGATATGAAGCCCAATATTAATAAATAAACTTAAGAATATAGCTAAAAACTAAATAATTTTAATAATCAATATAAAAACATTTAGCTTTTTTGAATAAAAAGTAAGTATTAAAAAGGATGAAAATAAGGAAAATAAGGAAAGAAATAATTTTTAGTCTTAAAATAGAAATTTTTAAAAGGATAAAATTTTTAATAATGCCTTGAAGTCTTCCTTTTCAAAAGTAACAGTTCAATGATTAAGTGTCAAATTCTAACAATCAAATTTTATACAATAAAAATGATACGCTTATTTTCAAAATATAATTTATTCAATGATCGTAGCAGGCAATTAAAATACTTACATTAGCTTCAGTCATATATATTAAGTGATGCAGAACATCAAGGTCACTATAATTGGCGGTGACAACCAGGAATTTAACTATAAAAAAGAAAAAAAAAATCATATCAATTGTTACTCTTTAATGCATACTTAAATATCATGCTGTTATCTACAGACATGAAAAGTTTTCAACATCTATTTTAACATGCTAAAATTTACTTTATACAGTTCATTATGAAGATAAATTCAAGTGACATGAATCCTCGTCTTTATTACTATGATTCACTGTTTGAAAAAAAAAGTTCTTAGGAAATAGAATTATCTTTAAAAATAGAAACATAACAAGAATAGAACAGTACAAAATCTCCACAGCCTATAACACCTATGGGATACTTTCAAGCTCTTAAACAAACAAACAAAAACAAAAAATGCTGTCAAATAATTATAAGTATTAAAAAATTTTAAGATTCAAAAATATAACAAATATTTAAATTTTTAATCTGATTAAATATTTCAATAAGTAGCACAGATTAAAAGTAAAAATATAATTGGACTTTAGCAACACACTTTCTTTTTCTTACCAGTTAAGAAATGGATAATCAATTAATATATTTATGAATTTCTAGTTTAGCATTAGTAAGAGTGTAAACTGCTCTTCATAATTCAACCAATTACTATACGTAGAGCAAAAAAAAGTTTATAAATTACAATAATTCAATTTTTAAAAAGTTCTGCTTTTTTTGTAATATTCAATAAAAGTGTTATCTCAAAATATATAAATAGGAGTTTCTTCACAATTTCATGTATCAAAATAAAGCTACCAATATAAATAGAAACAAAACATTTACAATTAAATGTCATCTTTGCTGCAGAACCTCGCAACAGGAATAATAATTTTTTTCAGTTTTGCATATTATATAATAGAAAATTATACAAACTATTTTTTCTCTTTCTTGCAATAAAGACATATGATTCTCTTGCAAACATTATTAAAACCATCTGATTATAAATTCAGAAATTTTAAATCTTCAATAATATAAGTCAAATACATATAAAAAAATACCATTTGCAAGTTCTCCAAGACGAGTCAATGTTTCTTTTTTTGGAGCAGAAATTACTACACCAGCTTTTTTCAAAGCTCTTCTTTTATATACAGTCTGCAATACTATATTAGATAACAATGAAAAAATATAAGATAACATTCTATTTAAAAAAGAAAAGGTGACATCATAAGATATTATTTTTAAGCATTAATGAGTAATACTTCAATATATATGTTTACTTCAGAAAAAAAAATCAAATAACTGAATTCTTTAGAAAAATGCACTTATTTGTCAAATCTAAAATGGAAAATGAGATTCTTGAATGAATAATAAAAATTCAAATTTATATTTTTACAAAAGAGCACATACATGCATTAAGCAATTCTGCATCGCTCTGTTTTGCAGTCAAGGCGGCTTTTTTCTCCAAGCTTTCATCAGACTAAAAATATATATATAAAAAAAATCATGATTTAATTATGGCAATGCATAAAACAAAGTTTGATACATAGAGAGTAGAACTCAAAATAGTAACTACATACAACATTTTTATTTTTTTATATAGGCAGTTGAGAAAACCTCATTATTTCCAAATAAAACTTTTTTTAAAATTCTTTTTAAATTGTAATTATTATGATTGAAAAACTGAATAAATACAAGCATAAATTTTTAATTTATTTCTAAATTGCTTCATTGTATTTGTTATACATATTAATAATTGTAACTACAATACATTTGAACATTTCTAAAATTTTCATCCAAAAAAGAAAACAGGTTTAAACCAGAAGACAACATATTTACAAGTTAATTAGATTAAAAAGCCAATTATTTAAAAAAAAAATACAAATTTTAATATACTAATTTCTATAAAAAAAAATTTCAAAGCTAACATATATATATATATATATATAAACGTGTTGCTGTATTTTATTACCTCCAAACCATCCTTAATTACATATGGCTTAATTTTTTTATTCTTTTCAAGTATCTGTAAAATAAAATAAACAGGCATTAAAATAGGTGGAATTATTAAATTGAAGTGAAACAAGTTATATTTTAAAATGCTAAGTTAAGATCATTCAAATAGCACTAAGTAAAATGTAGATTTTCATATACTTACTGATGTTGTTTTGGCTTGTAATTTCTTTGTCTACAAAAAACACCAAATGCACTTACATAAACATTTTTTAATAAAATAAAACACTTAGATAAGGTAAAACATATAAATAAAACTTACTGTATTTTTTAAAAAAAAATAATCACTCTAACAAAAGTTTTTAAAAATCATAAGACAGATATGAAAATTTGTACAGGTGAGAAAAGAAAAAAAAACTTTGATGAAAGTGCTTAATGCTCTCACAGAGAGATAGAATTTTATCAAATTTCTCCTTCTATAAATATACATTTTTAAAAAGGAATAATCAGAACATAGTAAACTATAAGTATGGATTGCACTTCAATGGAAAAAATCATCAAATATAAAGAAATCTGAAAATCTTGAGTATGATCTTGCTTGAGTAAGCTTGAATTTAAAGAAATATGAATATTTTCCATTTAATTGTCCAACTTAAATACAATTCTTTGCTAATGGAAATATTCTTAAATTATAAAGGAGAAATGCACAGCTAGTTAAAATTATATTTAAAAAGCATTGATCATGTTTAGAATGTCATCATGACATACCAATTAAAAATAATGACACTAACACAGATTTAAAATGGTGATATTAAATAATTTAAGTCAATTTTACAAAATTTTTTTAAAGAAAATACTTTTAAAATTAAATATATGGGCATTCTTAATTTCAAAATCAAATCTTCACAAATAAACAAACAAAATTATATTCCTTTTTCTTTTTATATAAAGAAGATTATACTCATATAACAAAACTTTGAAGAGTACAAATCAGTAGAAAATACAAGGATATGTGAATAAGTATCTGTATTCAATTTTTATAGTTTATTACAACAGTACAAAATTTACAAATATTATTCTTCAGCATAATTTCTTTCTCAATACATTCAACCCATAATACATAAACTTTCTAATATACTCAGGGAAAAAGAAAAAAAAAAAAGAGAGGAGGGAGGGAGTATTTAACAGCCAGCCATATATTCACCTCTTAATCAGTGAATCAACGGGTGCTCGAAAAACACTTTAATTGCCTAAATAAATGGCAGTCCAAGAGGGCTAGATCAGGAATGCATGTAAAATGAACCATTTTTAAATGCTGATTTTCAAGAGTTTGGTTGGTGTTGGGTAGCGGTATGTGGATCTTCAATGTCTTGCCAAAAATAAGAATTTTCCAATGATCAACCTCAGCATTTATTTAAAAATGCAAGCTTCAATTCATAGCAAAGCATATCACTGAAACATTTACTGTTGATACCATTTCAAGGCAATGTTCCCAAATTGATCCTTGTAAATCCCAAAATATCTCTTTCTTGAAAAGGGTGAGTTCTTGAATTTCATTTTCATGAAAGATTCCAGATAGTTTTATTTCAAGTTCTGTTGTTTGCTCTTTGGTTTACAATGAAGAATACAGGTTGCATCTCCAGAGATGATCCAATTCAAAATCATCAGCATGATGCTTCATGCGACTGCGCTTGTTCTCTTCACTGAGTTGTTTTGGAAAGCTTTTCACACAGGCTATATAAAAGTTCAGATTGTCATGCATGCGTTCATTTTCAAAATCATGACTAATGTGCACATAGTTTGTCATTTTATCTTGTCAGGTATTCGAAATCCGAATATGAACTTGTTCATTAGTAATTAATGTAGTTTCCTATCCTTTGCGTTTTTCAACTGCTTTTGAACATTTCAATCAGCAGGTAAAATATTACTCCCATATTATGCTTGAAGTCTTCTAAGGATTTAACATATCTTCAGATCATAAAAACAGATTTAGGAATGCTGTTTTCTTTGGTGTAAACAGATAATGGTATAGATATATTTTTTTCCATCAATGCAAGATGAGCTGATGCTACAACCACTGATAAGTTAAGACAACAGCCATATCAAGTATAAAATGTGAGCCAATCTTCAAATAATAATACAATAATAATAAGCAAGCAATAAACCTAGCCAATACAAAAGAAAGCTTCAGTGTATATACAGATGATGATCACATGGTTTGTTGTTTTCTGATCCAGCGCTAGCATATTTAGATAAAGAAATTGCATAAAAATAATGCATTAATTGCTTACTTATTCATTTATCTTCATGTATCTGTTTTTCAAAGTATTATTCTGTTTTTTTTTTTTTTTTTTTTTTGTAAAAAAATCAGTTATATTATCAATGCAATTATGTAGATTTAAAAAAAAATCTTTTCCTTCAAATAACCATTCCTCTTGAGGATAGAAAACACTATCTTTATAATTACACAAATCATATAGGTAAATTAATAATTTCCAATCTTATAAAGATGAAGCCCAATTTCAAATCAGTATTCATATAATTAAGTCTCTTTTCAATAAATCAAATAAATGTTTAAAAATCAGTTTTAAAAAAAACGATACCTGTTCTTCATGTAGTTTTCTTTCCCTTTCCAATATTCTTTGTTCTCGGGCAAGATCTGCTTCCTATCAGAAACAATAGATCAATTAAAAGATGTTAATGCACCTATAATAAGCAATATATCTTTGGTAAATATGCAGATAATTCTTTATGCTTAAGTTTAAATTATCAATTATTATTTCATGATCAATCAGGTATTTTTCACAAAAAAAAATTCAAACTTAACTAAAATGAAACATTTTTATTTTAAATCTAATACATAATATAATATAATTAGATTTTTACTGTCTAACTATGCAAAGACATCAGTTGCAAATAAAACAGAAAAGAAATTGGTAAAATGTAATACAATACAAAATTTAAAAAAAAATATTCCTTTAATAAATGATATTGTTTTGCCTATACATGAGTAAGAAGGAAAAAACTAATACAAATTTTTAAGATTTAATTATTAAATAAAAACTATTTGAGAGAAGTAAGAAAGAAATAAAAATGTTGATAAATGCTTACTAGTCGCTTTACTTGGGCTTCATCCATTAAAACTTTTCTAGTACGAGACTTTTTCTTCTAAGAATATAAATAAATTTTTTAAAAAATTACACTATATACATCAAATTGCAGCATAACAAATGAAAAAAAACTTAGAATATAATAAATTTCCAAAACTTGTGTTTCTCTCTGTAATTCTTTCAAAAATGCTCGCAAATCATTTTTAATATTTAAAAAAAAATTATAACAAAATAAAATTATTATTATCAAATGATAAAAGCATTATTTTATCATTTTTGAATTAAGAATTATACTTCTGCAAATTCAAACAATTTTAAAAGAGACAATTCCAAGAAATAAATAACAAAAAAAATTAAGATTATACCTCTAAATTTTAACTGGGAGATTAAACCAATTTATGAATCATTTGCCAAAATTTGTGTATGAAATTCACATATGTTAACAAAACAAAAGTCAAAGATAAAATGCCGAAGAGAAACTTTTAAAATTATCTATGCTTCTTAGTTATATGGATACGGGAAAGTCATATTAAACAAAAGCACTGTTGCCCTGCACAAGCAAATATTCACACACACACACCCTAGTGAAAGAGCACAGGTATTTGGAGTATAAGCAAACATTGTTGACTAGCATAAAGTAAATATAATCATTTTTTTCACCCCCAATTCCAAGAAAGTGTCGCATGCTATTCAATACAATCATCAAATAACAAGAAAGAAATGCTGCATTTCATCCATTAAAATCTAATATTACTTTAACATCAAATAAAGAATGTTCCTTATCCATATCTGACTATCATATGATTTATATACACATGCTTGGGGTAAAATGCAAGCCACAGTAATTAAGCATAGCAGTGATCTAGTATTTAGATAAATAATATAAAATCGAAACTGTGAAGGACTCAAATTGCATTTAGCAATTTTCTAATGCTACCTTAAAAACTTCGTCCTAAAGCCTACGTCACCTGCCCTCTCCTTATATCATGACTAATTATTCACTAGATAATACTTTTTATCATTAAGAAGAAAATTAATGTGAAAAATCAGATAATGACACAAGAAACTTGTACTTCAAAAATAGAGTGATCAAGATAAGTCGATAAAAATTTGACAGCAATCGTAATACCAAAAGACAAAAAAGTACCTCCTCAGTCTTCTTTGTCTTCTTCTTTTTACCTGGAGCTGAAAAATGTGAAATAAACAAATAGTAATTTCTTTAAGAGTACTTTTTTTCCTTTCAATCATCTTTTTAAAAAATTATTAGAGCAAGGTGAAAATTAATAGTTGATATTACCTTTAGTTAAATGAGCAGGTGCGCAATTGACAGGTTCAGAAGATATAACTTGGGTTCTGATTTCAGTACCTGTCATAAAATAAAATTTATGAATTAAAAAAAAATCATTCAACAGTTGAGAGTCCTAAAAATAAAATATTTACAATTCTGATATATTACTCAAAGCATAAAATTACCCTATATGGTTAAGAATGAACATTGCAACCCTGTTTTCATAAATATTTAAAATAAATTCAGGGCAGTTTTAAATATCAAGGCAAATATTTACATGTAGAAGTAAAATATACACTCCAGCTAGGGTGAAAAAATCAGTATTTAAATATTTAGAGTATGATGAAACCATTAACATTTACACACTGAAGTACAACCATAATCAGAAGATGAACATGAATATTTAGATCCCATGAATGCTAGTGTAAGGGGCACCAAAAATACACCAGATTAGTGCATTTATTTCTAGTGAGAGATGAAAAGAAATATTACTGACTAAATGTCATTTAATCTTGCTATGCAGATGGAATAAAAATGTTATTGAGCTGAAAATATTATTTTTTAAATATTGAAATAACAAATGTATTTATTATTTCAATATTAAAAATAAATCCTTCTTATCAGGTGAACAAATTTAACAATTTGTAACTCAAACTAATCTTGCAGCTATTTTTATGCTAAACAAAATGATGATTTGAAATATTATTAAGTAATTATGTAAAAGCATAAGATAAAAAAGCTTACTAGGAGAACTGTCACTTGGTGCAGCAAGGAACTTCATTAATTTTTTGATTAGAGCTTTCTGATCATCATCAGTATATTCTATGCATAAAAGATTCAAATACTCACGAAGAGTGTTTTGGGCCAACCTTTAAAACAATAGTGTATTAAGGCAAAACAAAATATGCAAAACAGTACTAAAAATAAGAGAAAAAGAAACTTCTGAAAATATTTTTAGTTTAAAAATAAAATTTCAAATGATTATCATTAATTTAAATAGATATATATATTCAAATACTACATAATAGTAGTTATCAAAATAATACGATGAAATAACATAAAAAGCTTTATTAATAAGAAACTCTTCTGCTTTTAAAGTAGCCTATACAGATCAAGAAATATAATTATACAATTTGGGTGAAGCATTTAAAAGAATATTAAATCATTTTTCAATAAAAAATTGTGAATGGTCCTATAGAGACCCCTTATATCAGTTATAAAATTTGTTCTTAATAGATCATAGCAACAAAATAACATTGAAGTTAACACACTGTGATGGCCAAGGGAAATGAACTAGTTCATTGTCATATTCTTAAAACTATACATGAATAGATCTAGTTGTACAGGTTTGAGTAATCTTTTCAGAAAATTGCAGCAGCTAAAGGCAAAAAAAAAAAAAAAAAAAGATATCAAAGGATCTATTTCATAGGTTTAAGTATTTATATTGCCATTCCCAATTATTTTCCATTCTAAGGTGACAGCAGTCTGAGCAAGAAAAGAAAACAAAAAGAGATAGAGAGAGAGATTGTATAAATTATAATATAAATGCCTCAATACTTCACAACTGGATCATGGTTATCTGATGGTCTTCTATATTTGTTTTAGTGCGGGTATGTATATCCAGTTAAAGAGATAATGCAAACCATACTGAATTTTATTGAATGCATCGTTTGAATGGGCTTTATAATTTGTGATATTATGGCATGATTTTATAAATTCACACCAGCTAGAGAAACTGTGGAATTGCTGCCATAGATTTGTTATTTAAATAATATTCTTCTAACTGAAACTATTAGCACGAGAATAATGTGGCGATTGAAATTCAGCAATTATTTTCTTTCAGAGTATCACTATACTGCTCCTATATCAAGTATGTTTCACTCAGCTTTGAATTTGCCCATTGTTATGCCAAGCAGAAATTATTTTATTGCCTCATCCTTAATAATTAGTCTAAGAAATATATCAGCAAAAATTGCAATGGGAAATCTACTTATTAAACAAACTGATATGCGTAATGTACAGATTAAATTTAATAAAACATATAACAAATTTTTATAGTACACAAAATAAACTTAACCACCAATATGAAAGTTTCCAGAAAAACAGTATAAGAATGAAAATCTTAATAATCCAGATTCTTTAAAGAGCATTTCATTAAAAGATTTAGCAAGATATATTAATTTGCAGCTTCAAAAGTACAGAACATTTTGAGTTTCAGAAAATATCTGTTTCTCAGAGATTTAAAAAGCAGATATCCATGTGCATAATATCCCACATTTCATGCATCTGTACTACATTAGTTGTGTTCAAGTGACAAGGTTTTTTGTTTATATAAAATTTTCCAAGACATTGTTTTATTAAAATTAGAAAAAAAAAATATTACAAATGAATTTGAAGTTGTTCGACTACACTCAAGTTGCAGTTTAACAAGCAACCTTTGAGTTAATAGTTGAGATAATGAATTCTCCTACTACACAACCATTTACAATTTATCTTTTCTAAAAATTTGCTACCTGACATTTTGACAAATTAAAAATAGATCACAATGCTTACAGTTTCATAATAAATAGTTAATAACAAAATAATATATACTCTATTTGAAATGCAAGGAGTGCTAACATATAAACATGGCCATCGTATGAATCTTCACAAACAAATTTGGCAGCAATTTCCATTACTTAAATTAATACACTTGAAAAAACACAATCATGAAACATAGAAGGAAGACCAAAATAGATACAATAAGATACAAAAAGAATTTTTTAAATTGCAGCATATTGATAAAGTTATTTATGGATTTCTCGTAACATTTCTACATTGAATATGTAATATCTAAAATATTTGATTAACAAAGCTCTAAAAATCTATATAACACAAAAAGATTTTTTTTTAATTTAGAAAATAAAACTTACAAAGACAACAAAAATTCTTTCTGTCTCCATTCTTCAGATCCTTCCAAAAATGGAAAACCACCAAAAGCTAATATATTCCCCTTTAAATTATCTGCCTACAATAAAATGATTGATAATGAGTGCAGTTAAAAGTTTAAAAATGAAAGCTTAAAATAAGCTATTATAGATTATAGAAAAAAAATTTAACATCATTAGAGGTAAAAATCCAAGTTACAATAAAGCAAATTAGTTTTATATAAACAAAATTAAAGCTCTTCATATAGTATAATTATTAATATCTTGCTTTATTTTTAAAAAACTTCTCAAAACACACACAATATATATATACATATATATTCCCTGGAGACTCTCTTCAGAAGTGCGTACATATATATAATGATGCATATATGGATAGTAAAAGATAGTAAAAGTAAAATCATAATTTATGTTTCCATTCAAATCTGTACTTTCAAAAAACAATAATATCCTGTCTCTAATTAACCTGCAAAATAAGTAAACTGAACAAGTATGGATTGTTATACAAATAAGCAACACAATGCGTTACGAATACATTTGTAGCAATTATAGCATGAAACACAATATTTTAGCAAAAACTATGCATGAAGACAAATTGAAAGTACTGGAAAATTACTATATTCTGTATCATTAATACCTAGTTAAATAATATGGAGTATTATGTTAATGTAGGTACTTCGTATTAATTACATGCCAGTGATTTATTGCCAGATGCAATGTTTATCGTAACCATAGATTAATCAGCAAAGATGTCATGTTTAATGCAATCAGCAATTAATCACCAAAAAGGATATTTTAGCCTATTAATTCAACATTGATAATTGGTTAAACTTAAAATGTGCAAATATTTGCACATGTGTTTATTACACAATTATCCTAATAACCTATTCACATGAATAACCATTAGAGATGCAAAACTATCTTCTTGGTTTTTCATGCTCAGATAAAAAACAGATAATTCACCATATTTATATGCATATTTTCTTAGACACCTATATTATAAAGTAATATTAAGATTTCAAACATATAAAATCCAAAAGAGAGAGTGAGAAGTTCATTTACTCTACAAGTTAATTTTTCTCGCTTGGAAAATTTTAGATCAAAATAACTGGGTACTCAAAAAGTTTTTTTTTAACCTTTATTTTAAACACCAAATAATCAGTGTAATAGTTATTTAAAACAAACAAGCATTAAGAGATTATTTTCTAAAGGCTTAAACCACACACAAACACTTCATAGCAGTACACCATTAACATGCTGCCACATACATTTAAAACTATGCCTGGAAACATCCTTTCACTTTTTCCCCCATTTATAATTATGAAAACATAAAGAACTGATACAGCCATAAAAGTTTGTCAACATTCCACCAAAAATTAGATGGCTACAACCATTATTTATAGCATGGTATTAACTAAAATAGCTATTTGTGAGGGTTTTTTTTTAACCATTTGAATATTAAAAAAAAAAAGAAATAAGTACCCTTACAAACAACAAATAACTTCAAAAGGACATTGATTTTTCTGCATTTTTATCTGGAGCATGTCATAAATAAAAATATTAACAATGATAATGAATGCAATAAATATTTTTTAATAATGCCTTAAATGTAACAAAACCTTAAATCTAAGAATTCCAACTTCTGTTACAGTCTAAGCAGAGATTTACAAAAAATTTACATTTAGAAGAGATAGAAAAAAAATGTATATGAAGAAAGAAAAAAGTCAAAAAGAAAATTATATTACAAAACAACTTTAAAAAAATCTAGAGAAAGAATGATAAAACACTGCCATATTCAATATTATAAATACAAGGATCAGCTATTTTATGCCTTTTAACTGATTAACAGTACAATTTATTATTTTAAAGTCCCTCAAATCCTCCTTTTTAAAGTCAAATGATGATGCATATATATGTCCTTCAAATCCTCCTTTTAAAAGTCAAACGATGATGCATATACATGTTGAATAAACAATATACATATGAACAAACAAATAGTAGCATAACAAATTTTGCAAAAAGTCATAATAAAGTGAACAAGATTTCATTTTTATTAGATAAAAAAAATTATAAATCAACTGTGCCAAATATAGAGTTGAATTGACATTATACACATCAAACACACCTAATTGGTTTGAAAAATAAATAAATAAATAATAATAACCTAAATTAATCAGATCTACACATGGTATTTGAAATTCTACACAAATCATGTTCATTTACAATAATACATTAGGTGCTTTGTCTAGAAAGAACTAGTTAATGATCAGAAATCTTACCTCCTATTAAAGTGAAAGACATGCAAAAAATGTATATTATTTTTAATATTTTACCATATAGTCAAAGTATTTTGATCATTTATAATTTTAAATCGAATATATGTTACTTATTTTTTATATTATATATATATTAAAACTTTAAAATTTTAAATTTAAAAAATCAAAAACACACATAAATCCCACAGCATGTAATAAGAAATTTTTGATTACCTTATCAGAAGCCCCAAAAAGTAGAATATGCAGACGTTGTAATGCGCTGAAATTAGCATTTAAAATATTTTCTTTGACTGTAAAATAAAAGTTTGAATTCAACATAGTTTATAAATTAGTCAATATATATATAGAAAAATACATTTGTTTCAGCTGTCTTGCATCAGTATATTAAAGCAGTACAAATGCAAGTAAAATGCAGAATCTAAAAGCAAAAATGACTTCTACATTCCAATACAATTTAAATGAAATGCAATATAACTATATTTACTTAGAATATAAAAAAAGACTAAGATATGTACAAATTTAATATCCATAATGAAAAAATTATTCTTGATATGCCTTTAGTATCTTGATCAATATCTTCAATAACAATTATATGCTTTTATTAGAGAAAAATTGTAAACTTTGAATTAAAAATTAAGTCGAAACAGAAAATTAAAAAAAAAGAAAGAAACACTGAAGTACAAGGCGACTCTGATTTCTAATATTTTATACATATTAATGTAGAAAGAATTTATATAACAGAAAAAATTTTGAAATAAAAAGGAATTACTTTTAGTGAAATATCTCAAAGGTTTTCCAACTCGTTTGTGGGAAACTCTCTTTCTAGGGGATCCTAAAACAATTAATTTTATATAGCAGAAGATTTATGCAATTCATAACAAATGCATGAAAAAGAGATTTCAGGATAATTAATTACCCGTTTTCGTTACTTGTTTAGCTTCATCTGAGGAAAGAGTTGTATCACTTGAAATATCCTAAAATAAAAATGATTTTTTATATAAAAAAAAGGAACTTTAATTCAATAAGGATTGGAAAAGAAGAGTAAATAGCTTGGTTTTTTTATACTTATTTTTATTATACTTTTTACAGAGTAAAAAATACTAAAGTATTTATTATTCTTTTAAAAATAATCAAATATAATTTTTATTATATTCATAACAATAAAGAGATTTTTTTTTAACATTTTATTTTTAATAAACAAGTGTTTGAAAATATAGCTTATGAATTTATATTATCAATTATAAAATGATAATATAAGGGTGTTAATAAAATAATATTCTAAATTTGAATATTTCAACAACCAAATTAGTTTACAGTACCAGTGCACAAATCATTGTTTAGAAAATGATTTGAAGTTTTATTTATTTAAAGACAGATGTCATAAGACTAAATAATTAATTATTTGCCAAAAATTAAAACAAAAACTAATATATTGATGTGCAAGCAGTTTAGAAAAGAGATCAGTGTTCCGGATATCAAGAAGCTCTGTATTAGTGGTCCTCCCCCCTTTTATTCTCCTTAATGTAAGAGGCACATAAGAATTGTTATTATTATTTTCAATATCAAGTTAACATTGATGAACTTACAATAAGAATAACTAATTCTTATTGCACGAAAATATATACCTGGAATGAATGAGGATACTGAGCAAATACTATGCAGATTTCATGATGACTGTTACAACAATTAATCAACTTAAAATTAAGTACCTACAACTTTTAATGTTATTTTTAAAATTATAGGCTAAGCAATTATTCAAACTTTTTCAAAGTTTTTGTCTATCCTTGCTTAACAAACATACATTAAAATTAAGTATATTGAATACTTAAAATATCACACAAAGTTATATTTGCCTTTCGAATTATGAACACCAATAAAACTGAAATTAATATAATTCATTCTAACAACACATTAAAAGTTTCTAAGGTTTTATCACAATGCTTTTTTCATAACATTTTCTCCTCATGATTTTAACAACTATTTTTTAACACAATCTAGAGTACCCAGTTTATAAAAATTTTAGACCTTGTTTATTTACAACAATATGTATAAAATCCAATATCTATTTAATTAGATCATGAGTCAAATCAGTCATGAGTCAAATAATCAATTTTATTTTCTTTTAAATTTAAACTGCCTATATAAGTCATTTGAATAAAGAAGTATAAAAACCATTTCTTTTCTTGCCATAAATATTATAGAAATGCATCCATTTTGAAGAGCTTATGAATAAGCCTGTTGGTTAAGAGTAAATAAGAATATAGACATAAACTAAATGTAATTGTATATCAGTTTGCTTTTATTAAATATGACAAGAACAATATTTAGTCACACTGGGTCAAAAGTATTTTGTAGAAAATTATCTCCGATCTTTAATATAAAGAATGTACAATATTAGAAATAACATTTTAATCAAAAAATATCAGTGCATACAAATTATCCTTTTAACATAAAAATTATAAAATTCATACTTCAAAGAGACAAAATTACAAATAAATTGAAAAGACCTGCTATTAATCAAACAGTAAACAATTGATATAGAACTTAATAAAATAGTTCGGAGATGTGTTTTATTATATATATGATCTATCTATTCTTGTATATTTCCACACTTATTTTAAAGTTACTGAAGAAGACTACTTTCAATTATTAGAAATTTATACATTTATAAAATATTCACAAAGACATGAAATGCTAAAGTCTTATGCCTTGTTTTGTTTTCAAGGAAACTTTTCACTAACATTTTTTCCAAGAATAACAGCTTATTCCCACTTTCTCCAGGATTGTTGAAAAATAGTGTGAAAAAAATCTTGACAGTTTTATGATTAAAAACCCTATGCTTTGATTGAAAATAAATACAATACAAGAAACTACTAATTTCACAGAAGTATAAAATTAATGAAACCGATTATTAAGTCTCTACATTAACAAATAAGCTAAAAAAAGAATGTCATTGCTATCAACAAATCACCTGAGTATTTTGCACCCATAAATATAGCAGTAAACACAAAATATGAGTTAATTTTACCTTGCTTACTCCAGAAACAAAATGTTTTGCATGGCTTCCACTTGATTTAACACTTCCACTTTCTTCAGTTTCATTCAATTCCTTAACTTCACTGGCTTCATCTACAATGTGTTCAAGTTTGATTTCAGAATTGGGTATAATTTTACTTTCAATATTTTCAACTTCAGAATTTTGTTTCTCTGGAGATTTTGTTGTTTGAATTTTAACAGCAAGTTTCATCAACTTTTTTCGAGCATTACAATTGTGTACAGTCTTCTTTTGAGAGAATTTAAAACCTTTCTTTCTCCTTTTTGCATACTTTGCAGCCAAGGCTCCTTTATTCATTTCAGCAATATTCTTTGCTGCAGTTTTTGTTTTGTTAACTGTACTCTGTTTTAATGTTATATTTTTAGAAGATTCACCTATAAAAGTATAAAAAAATATATTAAAAAGTAACTTTAATGGAAAGGCTATTTCATAATAAATGAATAAATTCTCCTATTAATAATTAAATTTTTTCATTCCATTTGTAAGAAAAAAAATATATTTATTTTCAATATATTTTAATTATTTATAATCCTGGCAGTTTTATACAAACATAAGGTACAAGGATAGAGTATTTTGCCTAAGCAAGCTGATTTGAAATACATTCATACTTAAATATTTGATATCATCAATACATACTAAAAAACAAAATAAAAGTTCCAATAAGAATGATATTCAACAAACATTCAGAGGTAAAGATACTAGATTTGTTAGCTAAAAACTAGATTCTAATAATAAATATCTTTCAAAACAATATTGTATCAACTTTAAGCACAATGTTTCTTTACAGATTCTTCAGGTCACTTTGAAATGACTTTAGCATATTGTTCATTCAGGGCCGACCATCTGGGGGGTGCTGTGGGTGCTATGCACCTGGACCCCGTGACTAAGGGGTGCCCCATTGTGATTAAGAATAAATAGTGTTCTGAACAATAATAGCATTTACACATACTGAAAGTGACTGCTGAGCTTTGACTGATGCCATTATTATGCAATGCTGGCAGCAATACCTATAAAAGTGGGGGGGGAGGGAGTTGATTTATGAATAAAGAAATCCTCTTCAGACATGTTAAGACAGCGGCGCAACTTCTAGGTGCTAGTGTTGGCCAGAAGTCGAGGCTGAGGCTGGGTTCAAATGGATTTGTAAATCATCAGCTATATACTTTTTCGGCATCTAATGCAATATTTTTATGCAGGCTGTATTATGTTTGTTTATATTAAGTTTCTCAAACATAAAGTAAAACGAAGATAAATTAAATGATTACTGCTTCACCGGCCATGATTGGAATGAAAAGAATTACGGAAGAATTTAAATGGAGCTACCGATGGATTTGGAAATATACGAAGTTCATATTATATATTATAGTCTTGTGCAAGTGTGTAAAATATTGTTAATATAAGGTAAATAGATTTACAATCACTTACCTCACCTACTAGATAATAGCTTATAGTACAACATAATAATTTGATACATCATTCTATAAATTGCTTAATACTATTAGATATAACCATGTCTATGGCAAGGAAATATCCCTCTGGGTGTCAAAGAAGAAAATTATCAAAGATGAAAGAAGAAAAGCTAAACTTCAAGAAGTCATAAGTAGATCTGTTTTTGTGGCTACGAAGTAATTCTGGCAAAGAAATAGCTTCTATTTCAGAAGTTACAATTCAAACTTCAAGTGGGGAAGAAAGTTCCGTGCAAATTTACAGTCTTGTAATGAAAATGTTGAAACAGTCAAATTTGTTGAAGAACCACATATTTTTACAAATATGATCAAATCGGAAAATAATGACGAAAATGACAATAACAAATATGATCAAGAGAGTATAAATGATCCTGGTTTATGGCCAAGTATTATCACCGATACATTTAGAATGTTGTGTGTTATAATTGGACCTGTGCAACACAAAGGAGTTTTTGTTAAAAATGCTGAAGGTAGATCATTTTCCATTACGTACTACTTTTAAAAAATGCCAAATGGTGAAACACAACTTCACAGCTGGTTAATTTATTCAAAGACGCAAGACTCCGTTTTGTTTTTGTTGTATACTGTTTTCCAAAAGAAGTGATGACCAAACTACACGATTTATAGGTGGCTATAATGACTGGAGAAAGCTGTCAAATATAATCCAAGATCATCAGCATTCTAGTTGTCATTTTAATTCCTTTGTTGCTTGGGAAGAATTACAAAAATGACTAAATTTACGTTCAACTCTTGGTAAAACAAATCAAGTTAAATGGTTCAGTTTTTCTAATCTACCACTCGAAGAAATCGCGAAACAGAAGAATAGCCTATAATGGAAATTTTTTATGTTTGATTGAATTATTAAGTAAATACAATCCAGTGCTAACGGATCATATAAACAAAATAATAAATTCAAAAAATAGAATTGTGCATCATTTAGTACATAGTTCTAAAGAACAAATTATCTCTGCATTAGGAAATGAAGTCCTTAACAAAATTAAGCATGATATAAAAGCAGCCATGTACTATAATCTTCAAAGGGATTGTACTCCTGATATTTCTCATAAGGATCAAACTTCAATCATTATTAGGTATGTAAAATTTAAAGAGAAAAGGTTAACTATAAACGAGTCATAGGGTTTATTTAAGTAACTTATGTGACTGGAGAAGGACTAACAAACTCTTATTGAAAAGATTTATTGAGCTTGATTTAGATATTATGAATTGTAGAGGGCAAGCATATGACAATGGTGGTAACATGAAAGGAAAATATGAAGGAGTGCAATCTAGAATACTTTTTCTAAATCTGCATGCAATTTGTTTCTTGCCTATGACATTCCTTTAATTTATTAATTTGTGATGCCTCTTCTAGCAGTATATATATATATATATAATAAAAAAAACTTTTGGGGATATTACAACATTTATATTGCTTATTTTCTGCAATAGGAAAAGAATGGAAATGCTGCAAAGTATTTAAACATTATTCTTAAACCATTGTGACACTCATTGGGAAGCCAAAATATATTAGGTGAAAGCAGTGTATACACAGTTTGAACAAATTTGTAATGCCCTAGAAAAACTTATTGATGTTTAAACTATGTAAGTAACGATAATACAACAGTATCCGAAGCTAAAAGTTTATTAGGAGCAAGAAATGGCATTTATTTTATGTTTAATTGTATTGTTTGCAATATTTTCCAAAATTAACACTATCAAAATTAACACTTCAAGCCGAAACAATTGTTCTTGACTCAGCTCTTAATTTAGTCAATAAAATTAAAACTGAAATCCAAAATTTAAGAACAAACTTTAACACATTTTTTGATGAAACAAAAGTGCTAGCACATAATTTGAACGAATTCAAAAAAGGAAAAAATTATATTCTGAATTTGCCAAAGACGAAGTTATAGAAAACACGATAGAAGAATTCAGGTGTTATTTTTTTTAACACTGCAATTGATACTGTTATTGTACAAATAGAAGATAGATTTAAAAGCATACCAAATATTATTTCTGATTTCAAATTAATCAATGATATCAAAATTTTAGAAAACATGAATTAGAAAAATGTTCCAAAAACTTTTTAAAGTTTTATAATAAAGATGTAGGTGAGAACCTAATTCAGGAAATTTGTTTGTGACGGGATTTGATTTTGAATGAAAGAGATGTAAATAACGAACAAGACATATTACAATGCATACTAAATAATAAATATAATGAGTTATTTCTAAATATATTAACTGTGTTAAAAACTTTCTTTACATTGCCAGTTACTACAGCAAGTGCTGAGCGCTTTTTCAGCAAATTAAAATTAAAAAAGAATTATCTTCGGTCAAGCATGTGTCACAATGCTTAAATGCACTTGCTGTGTTAAGCACTGAAAAAAGAAACTGCAAAAAAACAGTAATTTTTCTGAAATAATTGATGTATAGCAGCAAAAAAAAAAAAAAAATCATGCATTAAATAAATATATATATATATATTAATAATATGTTCAAATTTGTATTTTTTTTTTTTTTTTTTTTTATAAATTATGAAGGCACAAGATTTCTTTCCGCACCCACGCCCCTTTGAAGAGAAGGCTGGCTTCGTGCTCACTTATCCATTTACTTTAAATAAAATATGCATCAAAACTAAAAGAAGTCAGCATAATCATGGGCAAAAAAAGATTTCAGTTCTGCCTGCATCAATAATTAATGGGAGATGTACACCAAGAAGCTGGTGATATGCAGGGGTTTTAATAGAAACTGTAGACTAAAAGGTCACATGTTATTTTAAACTTCCATACCAACTGCTAAAAAGTGAGTGAGATTACAATCAATGTCAGATTATTTTTAAAAATTTGAAATATTTTTTGAGAATACATAAACTTATAATTTAAGGTACAAACTTATAATTTATGTCAAATCAAAAGCATTGTGTTATTCAAAATAAGAAATAGAACTTTAGAGATTATCCTAAGTAATATATATAAAATTATAAAAACGTTTAACTGAATGTTTGGTACTAAACTTAGCGGAAAATGAAGTTAATGCAATATATAGTCCACCTCATCATATGAAATCAGTCATTATGGGCTTTATCCTTTTCATTTTTACAACTTAATCAGAAGTTTAGTGGATTTTCTTAATTACACATTCTAATTTTTACAAAGTAGTTACCCAAGAATAAAGAGAATGCACAGTTTTAACAATTAGCATAATAAAATCCTATATATTAAACACATGCTAACTAAAATTATCACAAAACTTGCAAAAAGATAATTATTTATAAGTCAATCTTTTTAAAAACTGCTATTTTTTTTTTCCTTCAGAAATTAATCAAATAGAAATAGAGATGCATTGAAAATTTTAGATTTATTTCAACAAACACATACCTTTAGAGTTTTTTTCAATCTTAAGTTCAGGCTGTGAATTTTTTTGTTCATCTTTTACAGAAGGCATTGGCAACTAAAACAGAACAATAATAACAACATTCAAACAAGAAATGAATTAATCAACAATTGATAATGAAAAAAAAAAAAAAAAAACATCAGAAAAGATAATGAAATTTCATTTCTTCTCCCAAATCATATACAACAGCATTTGGCTACTTTTGAACTATGGTTGGGTGATATTGTATTAATTAGACACTTTTATCAGATACAGAAAACTGATGCTAACTAAAAGTATTAGGTATTCGGCCTCAGTTTTGGGGCTATATCAATCAAATATAAAGCATTAGGGAAATACAATTTAGTTCACGGCCTTGCCTCAGCAATGGCTGATAATTTTTTAACTATATTATATATATATATATATATATATATATAGTAACCAATCTAAAGTAAGAAATAGTTTGAAAACGAAACTAAAATGAAAACGAAAACAAAACAGTTTCGAAATCGCAAATATATATATATATATATAATTTCTAAAGTTAACTGCCTTTTAGCCCATGTAAAAGTACACATACTACTGAAGAATCGCCAATTTTTCCTACACTCACTATATCAGTAACACATTTCCTTTCCTCTTCTCACTCACCCTCAATCAATGTCATAATCAAGATCAATGCCTTGTTTGATACAGCAAAGTCCCAATTTAGAATAGTTTAGAACAATTTAGAATTCATTTTTAAAACAGCTATCAGTCTCAGCTAGGATTGGGTATCAATCAATTTGATAAGTGTACCAATATGATACAAAGTATAAAGGTGATACTTGTATGAATATGATGCGAAATACCAAATCATTACAGTATCACAGAATCCTAATCCCTGCAGATGCTATGCATGCATCATAAAATTATTTCAAATGTATTTGTTCTGCTTTTCTTATATTGTTTTATTAAGTATATAACATAGAAGGTTTTCATTGAATAATTTATTTAATAATTTATTTGTATTAAACAATTTTTTTATTCAAAACAAGCAAGCAATTCATACAACAGAGTTATTATTAGAAAATTAATTGAATGAACATGAATAAAATTTTCAGAATATAATTAATTAAAAAGTAAATTTAAAAAGAAAAATATATATAAAAATAGTTTTTATATAAATGTATGACAAAACACTTAAAAAGAAAAAATTTTTTAGTAATAATTTTCTTTAAGTTTTATGAAAGTCCTCACTTTTTAACAATGCTTAAAAAATTAAATTAACAATCAAAGTTATAGGTAATGAGCAATTTGGGTAGAGCTATGAGTTTTTAAAGCTAAAATCTATTAACAAATAATGTTTTAACATTTATAAAAAGCAATAAAATTGGTTGCTAGATGTCTTAAATACAAAATTATCAGACAAAGTGGCATGTACAATGTCAAGTATCAAGCTATTCCTGATACAAAAAACTAGTAATCAAATCCCAGTACTGATGGTAGAAACCGATAACCACTGAATACACAGTTTAATTCTGATAGGAATTCATTATCAGTTATATCAGACACAAAAGTATCAAGTTCAATTATGTATAAATGTCAAACTGTACCTAATACAGCAAAACTAGGTCTATTTCTAAAACAAATTTCGTCTATATCCTTTATTAGCCAGATTTTGAAGACAAAATATCATCAATTTTATTTTTTTCTCTTGGAAATTTTGAAATAATGCCAGAAATTTTAATATTAATTCAATTAATTAAAAATTAAAAATCATCAATTTGATTTTTTTTCTTTGTATTTTTGAAATAATGCAAGAAATTTTAATATTAATTCAATTAATTAAAAATTAATTTGATTTTTTTCTTTGTATTTTTGAAATAATGCAAGAAATTTTAATGTTAATTTTTGATATTTAAAAAATATTTTGGTATATAATAGATAAATATTTTTTATTGAAATGTTACCTTCTTTTATATTTTATATTGATATCTAAAAATATTTAGTAAATATGCATTTTTTTATTTTTTTTTGCCAATTTTTCAATAATTTTTCTAACAAAAGAAAATCAAAATTTAATTTCATACACATTTTTGCATTTTGTGAGTTCAATATAATTTGAAAGAAATTAATGCTTAAATTCAGTGGGATAATAACAAATTATATCTTATAGTAAAATTTTAATATACAAAAGATATGTACAAACAATGAATATGAAAATTTTTATCATTTTTGTATTACAAATATTTTAATTTATGCATTATATACTAATAAATTTTCATTATAACAATTTATTTAAATTACTGGCTGCATAAAAAAAGATAATTATGCACACTAACTCAACATTTTAATTATTTATTTACAACAGTTTAGAAATTTTTTTTCTTTACTTTATAGCTATATATATTACCTCCTTTAATTTATCTATTTTTACATTCTATAGTTCATGCACAAATAATAATAAATTTTCTTTCAGGACTTATTTGTATTGACACTTTTAACATGGATTATTGTTATCAGTTATGTGTATGCACGTGTTTCTTTAATTCTTTTATTTTCTTTGGTTCGATCTCATTTAATTGTAGCAATTTCATACAGAATTCTCGAAAATACAATAAAACAGTTTTGAACGTATGATTTAACATCAA
Organism: Argiope aurantia; assembly: GCA_026543865.1. Classification (NCBI taxonomy): domain Eukaryota; kingdom Metazoa; phylum Arthropoda; class Arachnida; order Araneae; family Araneidae; genus Argiope; species Argiope aurantia. The sequence continues at coordinate 141,876 of JAPMOR010006949.1, forward strand.
TAGACCAAATCACAATTTTTCCTAATCCAAGTTAGATATCACACTGAAACAAATATATTTTATTAAAAAAAAATTCATCAAAAAAATTTTAGTGAGTTTTTATCAAATAGCAGCATTTGTTTTATTTATTAATAAAATAAGATATCAAATTCAATTTGATGAAAATTGTGATTTGATCCAATGCAGGATCTTAACAATTTTTTTCTTTCCAAAATAAATGTTTTTTGAAGTATAATTGATAAAACTGCTGCTAGTGAAAGTTCTGTTATCAACTATAATTCTTGCAAACATTTTAATTAAAATTTCAATAAATATATATTAAGCAAAAAAAAATTTCAAAGTTTATAATATAAAAATTTAAATATCATTTTTAAATTAATCTATAAAGCTTTAATAACCCAAATCTAATTCTCACCTTTTCTGATACATCAGATACATAAATTTCCAACTTCGTAGAAGGATATCTTTCTCGTGTGCTTCTTTTAACAGGCACAGGTGTTTTATCTTCCTTCTTGGTAATTCTGTTTATATACTCATCTACATTAATGAAAAAAAAAAGAAGGAAAGAACATGATATTTATAAGTATTAAAAACTCACACACATATATAAGTGAAAAATTTAAATTTTTAGAAAGTTATATGAAACTAAATTGTCAATAATAACCAAATAAGCAATAACCAAATTCATCTGGCTACTATTCTGAGCACTGATTTTCAAATTATATATAATATTTGCATTAAAAGTATTGAAATATTTGCTGTCAGCATTTTTTCATCTTAAGAAATTTTAAGCTTTTAATAACTGAGAAGAAAGTGAGGCTGAATCTGATTCAAACTAAAAATTAATTATGAGCATTTATTCGACATTTACGTATTAACAGAAAGAGGCTAAACACAGTATTTATTATTTCAGATAAGCACATTCAATGTTACAGGGGAGAAAATATCAAATATAATAATTTTAGAGTCCAAAATCTAAAAATTGGTTCAATAATAATAAAAAAAAACACCCCTATAATCCCCCCCAAAAAAGTGGAGTGTTCAAAATAGTAAGCATAAAATAGTACAATTGTTTGTACTATTTTGTTTTTTTGCTGAGATTGCATACAGTGATAACAAATGCACAAAAGTATTAAGATCCGCCATTGCTGATCAAATGGGACAAAATAATCAATGGTAACAATCATACAGAACAAGTCAATTAAATTTATAAATAAAATTTAAAACTGCTAAAAAAAATAATGTTTAACCTGTTTGTCATTCGTAACACGTCTAGTGTGTTCAAAGGAAATCTGCAGGGCAGCAGTAACGCACTTCAAGCGTTCTTCTATATTTTAACACTTTTAAATGTTTAAAACGCTTTGTAAATGTTTGGGTTTTTCTTATTTTTATTTATTCTAATGCAGCAAAAGACAGACATTTTTGAGAACAGGGGAAGACGGGGAGAGGGTAAAAAAAATTCAAAATGGTGGTTAAGAATTCACTAGTGTTTGTTAAATCTATTGTTCTCATTTTCAAATATAATGTTCCAAAAAATTTTTTTTTCATTTTACCGTTTTCCTTTTTATTTATAAGCTTTATTTATTTATTTTTCTGAAAAATGAAATTTTTACCAACTACAATTCTCTCCAGTTTCACCACAGGTTGCATAGATGGGTCAAAAGGATCCACAGTTGAGATAACAATTTTTACAGGTTTCAAAAGAAATTTTATGATATCTGAAATCATATTTTCTTTACTATCCACTTTCAAAGCAAGAATTTTGCAAATTTCAATAACTGAAGTATCAGGCATTCTAAAAGAAAAGATTCATCCAATTATTCATGGAAGCAAAATTTCTAATAAGAGATTTTTTACAATATATCTTACATATTTTTAAAGTAAAGCATATATTAAATTCTATTTTTTAAGCAATTTTTAAATTCTACACATCTTAATTTATGCATTTGAAAAATAAGGAAGGTACTAACAAATGCAATGTATGTCAGAAAAACAAAACAAATAAGAAAATAATTTCAGATCACTTTCATTCAAATAAACACCATTTGAGAAGAGGGGGAAAAAATTAACTGATTTAATTCATTTCCAAATATATGTTTTAATTATAAGAAGATTAAAATAATAAATTTAATCTTTTTATAATTAAATTTTTTGGATTAATTTTTTTTTTTTTTTTACTAATTAGATAAAATATTATATTGCTATGCACAATATTTTACTAGGAGGAAAAAAGAAATTGTGTTAATTTTTACTTTAAAACATAAAAACAACAGCAAATGAAACAAAAAAAATGTGTACTTCTTCAGCACTTGCTCTCTTTTCTGTAGGTCTTGTGATTTTTTATTGAAATTGTATCCCTCAAAGTTTAAGATTTCCTCTTTCAACGCATCTATGTCTCTCTAAAAAAATAAATAATCACATTTCTTAACAGAAGCATTATTATATCCGATTTATAAATATAAACAAAAGAATACAACTTACTGGTGGCCACTGGTCATATAATATTCGATACAAATATCGCAAATATTTCATATCACTTTCATTCACTCTTTCTTTAACTATAAAAAGTATAAATGTTATCACAACTATGGCAAAAAATAAGCACAATTTTTTTTTAACTCAAATAATGAAGTGAAGAATTCTTCACTCTACTAATGTCTAAAACTTTTGACTAATCAACAAAATGGATTAAAATAAACAGTTTTAAAATATTTAGCATACTTACTTTCAGTAAAAACACCTAAATTTGTCACTTTCCCAGGGTTTAAGTTGTATACTTTAGGTTTCGATGATATCACTGGAACAGGAACACTTGTAGATTTTTGTAGCGTTGTTTTCCCTAAATTATATTAAAAAAGTTGTTTAAATTGGAAACACATAAATAATAATAATAAAAAGACAAATTAAAATTTAATTTTATTAAGTCAATAAACTAATTAAAGTACCACAATTCAGTTGTTTAAAAATCTGAATACTGTACAATTCAAAACAGAATGATAGTCACAATTTCATTATGTTAATTTTTTGCTAATCATAAGGAAAGGTATTAGTTTTGCTTTTTTACATAAAGATATAATTTAAAGCAGCTATCGATAATCAATAACATAGATATCTTTCTTTAATGAGTAATTGTAATTTTTTTTTAAATTATCAAGTAAGATGTATACATGGATAAGCAATTTTATTGGAGATACAGATATACAGTGATTTACATTTTTCTTTTTTTAACTATGGATTTTAATATTTCCATTTTTACTCTTTATTTTCCCATGGTAATTATACTGTACACAATTAAAGTTTGCAAAAAATCATTGCTCTAAAATCATCCCCCAAAAATCAAAACATTTTAAGAAAACAAACAACCTAATACTACTCTTTTTTTTTCTAACAATGAATCTAAAACAGATTGAGGTATATAAATAATTTTTACTTTCCCATAATATATTTTTAAATTAAAATTTCAGTTGAATCCACTGTAATTTCATTTATTTATTATAATAACAATTTATGCATTATATACATTCAGTTAATCAAAATGGTATTAATTAAAAAAATTTTGGAAACAAATAAAAGACCTTAGAAAAATAAATGATCTAAAAATTATTGCCGACAAAACATAGAGCGCCAGCACAAATGATTTTATCAATATCTACAATAACAATATCTATATTTTTTGTTAATAAATTTTTCAAAATGCAGTACATTTTATAGGCCATAAAATCACTTTTGACTTTCCTAAATGAACTCAAACATTGTCTTAATAAAATTGAAGACTAAAAGTAAGAGTTCTTGAAAATCGAGAGATTTAATAAACAAATTATAAATGATACTCAGTTACCTATATATGATAAAAGAAAAAGATTAACCTCAGCATTTAATTGATGCTGAAGTTAATTTTTAAAACAGAAAACAGATGAATTTGCTGTTTTCTGCATTTTTTAAAAATTGGACGTTTCATTAAATCAAATTATAATCCTTCATTATCCTCCTATCTGTCAGAATAAATTTTGAAAAATACACTTTCCCAAGTTCAGTTTCTAAAACAAGTACAACCTACTTCTATTACCAAAGTTCTAAGAAATTCTCAACAAAGAATTTCAATATTATTTTTTGTTATCACAGATGCATTTAAATTACATTTTTCTTTAATCATATGCCTATTGAACATACAATCCTTTGCTTCTCATAAACATATAGTTTCATGCACAATTTAAAATACTGAACTCATATAACAAACTTTTTGAGGAAGCTCACTCTTAAGAACCAAGAAATTGCAACTCTTTTAAGTTTTGCTCACAAAAACTATTTTTAAAAAGTGCCATAAGTAAATTTTCCTTTACTCAATGGAACTTTTTAATATCTTTAACTATGACTTTCTAGCATTAGGGAATGGAAACCTTTGTTGTTAAAAATACCAATTAATATATCTAAATCCAAACAGTGCATTTAGTTTCTTCTTAAATGTGTACACCTAACTTTATTTATATGCAAAAAAATTATTTAATTTAAATAATGCAATTTATTATGACTAAGGATTAATTTCTTATTTAATACTAATAATAAATATGGATCAACTTTTATTATTATTATTATTTGCATAAGATGAATCAACTTTTATTTATTTATTTGTCATAATTTGTAATACAGAAATTTGATATTATTTGTCTTAAAAAAACTTGGAAGTTGAAAAGCAAAAACACATATGCATTTCAAAATTTAAAGCATCCTTTATTCATTTAACATGAATTATTGTAAGATTTGTTACTTTTCATATAACATATAGAAAAATGGATGAAACTCTTAAGTACAAAAAACAGTTCAAGAAATTATATTTTTTTAAATCAATAATTTAAACTGGTGAGGTTCTACTAACTCTGAGAATTTAATTACAAATGAATTCAATAATTCTCACAATAGTTTGAACTAATAAAACAAATATTCTGAAAAATATTTAATATTCATAGTTAATTTTAATATTGCATATATTTATATACATTTTTATATAAATCTAGAACTAATTAAAAAAATAATAAAACAAATTTTATGATCTTCCCAAGACAAAAAAATTAAAAAATGACTTGAATATTGATATTAAGTATCAAAAATTTGATGTCAACTTACTTAAAGACTGCCTTTTAATTTCTGTTTCCCTGCTTCTCATTTCAGGCTTCTTACTCTTTATATTCTTCATTTCAGGTTTCTTACTCTTTATATCAGGCTTTGTATTCTTTGTTTCAGGCTTCTTACTCTTTATATCAAGCTTTATCTTCTTTACTTCAGTTTTCACATTCTTCAATTCTGGTTTTTTAGTTCTTAACTCAGATTTCTTATCTTTTATTTCAGATTTTACAGAAGTACTTGCTTGAGATCGTTTTTGCACTAGAAATGAACACATACAGGTTTTTATAACAATTATTTATATGAACATACATAGAAAAATGACAATAATTAATAAATATGGCTTTGGAATAAAAGTAAATGTGCAAAGAAATAAACCAATAAAAAATTTAGCTTTTTTTAAATACTTTTAAATAAATAAAATAAACGACAAATTGAAAAAGTGTAAACGTTGTACATATAAAGACAAGCATATTAAAATTTTTAGATAAATGCACAAGCTCTTTCATATACCCTTCACTTTTCTTAAATTTAAGAACTTTTGTAATAATAAGAGATAAGGTGGTGGCATCTATACAAAGTCTTTCTTGTAATTGTATTCAGCATATTAATGAAAGGAATTCAAACCATAAATTTAAACTATTATAACCAATAAACATAGAAATAATAGTACTTGATGAAATTGAGACTCATCATTTGAAAAGAAAATTAGCAAAATCAAAGTATAATGATAAGGTAAATGATTAAAAATCAGAAAATATTAAATTGTTTTCATTCCACAATTATGAGAAACTCATAGATCATATAATTCTAGAATATGAGTATAAACCGAATAAGCATGCACTGAATTCCAAGATTTCTTTTTAATCTATCATGAACATAAATCTATCCCATAAAATTTTCAGTTATATATATACATTGGGTCTTTATTAATTTATGCAATCAATGCATTGTCATTTTGAATTGGAGGATTATTGGTGATGATAATTTTGATTATCCATTGCAAAATGTTTTCTTTCTTTTTATTTTAACTACTCAGCTTACACACTCTTATATTTTCCTGTATACTGCAATTTATTTGCCTCATTTCATACACACAAAATCTGGTTAGTTGAGGCCTTCTATCGCCTCTTCATTTTTGTCAGATATTTTAGAATGATCTTGTAAGTTGATAATTTTTTTAAAGACAAGCATATGATTATGCTTTTTACTGTTGTTTCTTTGTCATAGAATTCATCAAAAAACAGTAATACCAATCTTACTTTGAATTACACATACTAACTTATCAATATATATTTTTTTCTTCATCAGATCACTCCCTTTTATATTTCAAATTAAATATCAGAATTATATGGTAAAACTTTATAGTGACCAAGACACTTAAAATATAAATTCATTAATCTTCATTAAAATTTTTTTTCAAGCATTTTTAAAATGTGGAAAACATTATACTTTGAAAGTTGTCTTGCACTGCACTTCTTAATCTTTTACCAACACTCTTAGTTTCGTCATCATCAAGTAAACTTCTTTTAATGCCTTCTAAAAATAAAACCAAATTTCATAAATTACAAAACTTGGAAGCATAACAATGTTCATAAATTTCAGAATACAGGTATATAAAACCATAACTATTACAGGTATATAAAACCATAATTATTTTCAAAAACTTATTTTTAAATTACTAAAAAAAGTTAGAATAAGAAAATTATCCACTACTATAATACATTAATTTTACAAATCATTGTAGTGAATTTTATGAAACTATGAATTACACAGGATGTGACAAAACTTTTACTTTGAATAATCTTCACTATTTCTCATTTAACAGTAATTGTACTGATTTCCCTGCTTATAAACTGATGCATGGAATCAATTGTCAATCTTTTTTTACTGTATGCTGTTAATATACAGGTTCCTCATTGTAAACATTGCTGTTTAAACTGAGAACACATGGTCCACTTAATTTTCAAAACCATAATCTTTAGATATTTAAAATTAAGCAACTTTCTTTAAAAAATTGTTAAAAAATCGGATATACTGAAAAAATATTCAAAACCTACTGAATCATTAAGAAAGAATCAATCTTACTATTCAGAATGAGACAAAAACAATATGAGAAACAGCAGGCACCAATTTATAAGTTACACATTTTGTATATGATGTATTGAGTGCACACTAAGAACCTGAAACAAGTGTTTATCAACTTTTGAGTCTTTGCAAAATATGATTCTGGTGAGCATATGTAATAAATGTAAAATGAAATAAATAGCAGTAGAATCTTTCATAATTGGTAATCTAAAAATAATACCATTTTTGAAGGTATGAATTTCAATCAATTAAGCTTACAAAACAAATATATATGTGTGTGTGTGTAATGAACTAATGAAAATAAAGACAAAAACTAGCATTCATAACTGGATTTAGATAATTCTGTCCCATCTTGACAACAAAATAATCCAACATACACTGAGGAAATTAAAAATGATGGGGGGGAAAATGAAGACGAGAACATTAAGCATGCCAAGAAGTTTCGTGGAAAAAGATATGTGACTGTATATTTTCATATATATATATTCATTTGTTTTGTATATATTCATTTGTTTTCATTTCATTTGATGAAGAATAATCATCTATGTCAGCAATATGACGTTATGAAGTTTTTTTACTATCTACAATTAATTTTTAAAACTCCAGTGACAATCGTTTAAATAGACAGAAATTCAAAATTATATATCAACATGTTAAAACAAAATGCACAATTTCCTTGTGATAATAATCAATATAATTTTAAACTATTGTTTAATTTTGTTTTTGTGAAACATATAATTACTTTTATATATTTTCACAAAACATGAACAGGTAAGTTTTAAAAATGTGAAGCCTTGTTCTCTTATCTAGCATCACTGATTTTCCATTCAGCTAGATAAGACAATGGAATGTATAAGCAATTCAAAACAATGTAATGCTTCCAAAATGTTTGTATTTCAAATAAATTATACAGGTCTCTACTAATTTGAGAGGGGGAATTAACTCCTAATTAATTTACTTTTTAAATATACAATAAAAGTTTTAATTATCATGATTTCCAAACATGATTTGTTGAGAAATACAAGAATAATTATGGAATAATGAACAAAATAATACTGATTTTAGATTAAAGATAAATCAAAACATCTTGTTAGTCTTACTTTTTGGAGTCTCTTCTTTAACAATCTTTGCCTTTTTTGCTGGAGCAGGAGTAGATTTACTAGAAATATCTTTCCTCTTTTTAGTATCTATAAAAATTTTAAATGGTGTTTGAAAAATGACAAGAACACAAGGTTAAAAATCTAACAAGGAAAAGAACATCGATAAATATTTATTATAAAGAATTCAAACTTATATTCTGTGTTAATTTTACAACATTTCAAATGGAAAAACATAAATCTAAGTCATCAGAAAAATATTTTAAAAAGTGGAAACAAAACAAACATCAATATTGTTTAGATTATTGAATTTAAATGAATGCACACATTTATGAATAATTAGAAGAACTAATTGTAATAATCCTAAGTCATGAAATATTACAATTAGTTCAGAATGTTTAATACTTTAAGAATTAGGATTTATCAATAAAGAATATGAAATGCAGATGCATCCCTTCAAATTTATCATACAAAATAAAAATCAACAAAAAGCAAACAAAATGCAGTTTAAATTTTTTAACTTTTTGAAAAATTTTTTTAATCATATTTTATAAGCCGAGTTTACTCCACAGAAAAATAACTATGCAATAAATTCAAGATTCACATGGAAGTTAGCAAACATGAAGAAAATTTCAGTCTTTGCAATTACTGAATTGGAGTGGTGTTATTTATAAAACATTAGCTAAAAAAAAAAAAAAAAAAAAAAGCCAAATGGATAGAAAATATACATTAGTCTATTTTTTTAAAAAATAGATGAAAATACTACTGAGTTTCAAATATCGAGCATTTCTTTCATGTTTATTTTCAAATTAATATTATGGCCTTAAATCATCCATCAAAGTAAATAAAAAAAATGTTATAAAAAATGTCAATTATGACTATATTTTTACAAATATTTAATCAAAATTATTTTTATAATTATTTTTTATGATAATGACAGAGTTGACTTGAAAGAAATTTTATATTCAAAGAACATTTTTAGTAAAGAATAGTTTAAAGATATAAAAATCATTACAAGTAACTCAGGTTACTTGTAATGATTTACTGTTACTGTAAGTTACAAGTTATCAGTAACTCAGTAATTTATGAAACCCTTCAATATAACATAATTAAAGAAATTACAACATACCTGTTTTTTTAATGTCTTTTTTCTCCTTTTCTGAAGGTCTTGTACGAAGTGTACGTGATTTTGGCTCATCCTCCTCTTTAACTGAAACAATGAAAATATATATGTATTATAGATGCTAAGAATGAAAATTGAAATTGAACTGCTTTCATTAAATTTCAGAATCTAAAATCTCATTCAAATTGCTAATTTTTCAATAAAGTATTAAAAACAATTATTTACATTCATAAAATTCAATATTATTCGTACAAGAATTACTTTACATGTGTTTTAAACATAATTATATTTATTTAAGAAATTTAAATGTACTATAGTCTTTCCATAATCGGGTACTTCCCAAATCTATCCCCTTCAGTAATCTAATGTTTTTAGAAACATGGTGATGTCAGTGATTTGGGATAGAAGTAAACAATGGGCTACTACTACTATTTTAAATTAAAAATATTTAAGCTGTATTTTAAAATAGAGTTTTGCATATTTTGCACAACAAAATAAATCTTGTTTTTAAAATGTATTTTTTAAATGAATCTCCATAAATCTGGTGATGCTATTAACCCTGTAGTCCTCAGTTTTGATATTTGTTTTTTGTCCAATTACTGGGATAATAACAACTAATAGGAAACTAAATAAAGGCAAAAAAATTAAAAAGAAGAAAAATTAATGATATAACTAATATAAAAACAAACATAATTAACTGCTATTTATTGTGATTACTAAAAATTACTTAAAATAAATTTTTCTTGTCTTATTTTCAGTTTAAAAAAACTTTTACATAAACAATGGCATAGTTATTGAAAACTGCTTTATCCAATGAAATCAAAGCAATCACATGAGACATCTCATTCATATTCTGTGTTTTCAGTGCCCCCCCCATATTCTGTTATATATATATATATATATATATATATATATATATATATATATATTAAAAAATAGAGTTTATGTTCTACTACAGTAATACAACTTGTCAAGAAAAAACGATTAATTAATTCAATTAGATTCGAATTCTGATATTTTAAAACAGAAATCCATTTATTGATATTCTTTAAGAAATTATGTTTCTTGAAACTAAGTGAGTTTAAAAGTTTAAATTAAGTTCTGAATTATAATGGGAATTATACAATATTATTTTACAGAACTTTTGGAAACCTTTATTTCAGATTCATCAACAAACACCTCAGTTCCTGCTAAAACTATTGCAGCAGTCCAGTCATGTATGTGCCTCGAGGTGGGTTGGAGCAATCAACTTGTCATTATCTTATACTGGCAAATGGCTGACATTTTATGAGAATTCTTTTAGTTAACATTTCGTAAATGATGGCTAAATTTTGTTATATATATGCTCTTTATTTTGTTTAATTCATAGCAATTCACTGCCTCTAATTTCTTTGATATTTACATGCTAAGTTTGCTGTATTTTATTTTCTATTGTTGCTATGGACCTGCTATTTCACAATACTATAGAGGAAAGTGGAATCCCTTTATCTTCACTAAATCATATCATATAATAAAGATTGTTGTGAATTTCCGAAACTTTCCGAAACTGCCATTTTGAAAATAATTTTGATATAAAAGAAAGCTATTCAAGAGAAAATTAACGAAGTTAAATCTCCAATAAGATGAAAAATTGGGTCTTTTTTTTTT